>JAULKQ010000410.1:0-18312 GCA_032356285.1 Smithsoniella earleae
GCGCCGCCAGTGGCGCCCGGGTCCCATATGGTAACGGTTGTCATGCGATGCCCTCCTCGCCTCGGCGCCCGTCAGTCGGGAATATCGCCAATCCAGTTGAACCCGCTCGGCGTCGAGTAGGTTTGCGTTGTGTTGATCGTCACCGACGCGCCGGTGCTGTCCTGGTAGAACCAGGCACAGAACCGCCAGCGCGTGAGCGCGTTGAATGTCTCGAGGGTCCCGGTCCCGGCCGACGAGTTGTTTTTGTAGACTGTAAAGGCGCCGGTCGAGCAATCGACCGCCATCGCGAGCACGTCGGCGGTCGTGAAACTGCCGATGCCGACGTCGGCCTCCGAACGGAACAGCGTGCCATTGTTCCGCCAGCTTGCGCCCGGGACCGCGTCGCCGGGAGGGTTGACGGTCGGCGATCCCGACGAATAGTCGGCATCACAAACGCCGATCGCAAAGTGGTTGCTGCCGCCGCCGACCGCCGTAATCGTGACCTCGGCATAGACCTTGCGCCCCGTGAGATCCTTCGCCCACTTCACGCCGCTGTAACCGCTCGAGGAGCCGAGGGTCGCGCGCGTGTCGCCGAGCGAGAGCGCGATCGGTGTGCTCGCGTAAGGCTCGCCGGTATCAAAGAGCGGATCACTCGGCGGCGTGCGCCGGCCGGCGAACTTGCGGACCAGCGGCCCGGCGCGGGTTATCAGCATGGTTCGGCCTCCGGTCAGGTCAGCGACAGATCGTCAATCGTGATCGCGCCGTCGACCTCCGAGGAGATCGCGATCCGGCTCGCCTGGTCGCCGGCCTGCCCGGTCCAGGAGATCGCGGCGGCACTATCGCGCCAGGCGACGCCGGCCGTGCGCGAGGCGCCGACATTCTGGAAACCCTTATAAGTGTCGCCGTGGTACACGCACGCGCCGCCGAGGAGGATGGTCTCAGGCGAGCCGGCCGGCGTGTAGGTCGTGCTCCCAGCGTCGTCGAGGACCCAGACATAGGTGACCAGGCCATCACCGCCGACCGACCCGGACGTGACGTCGACCGCGAGCCAGCAGACATACCAGCCGCCACCGCAGTCGACGACGCCGGTTGCGAGGACCGAGCCGCTACCGGCGGCCGCCGAGCCGGTCACGGCCCCGGTCGACAGGTTGAAGTCGGCGTGACCGCCGTGCCCATAGGTGTCGGACTGCGCCAGGAGGCGCGCCTTGGACGTCACGCCGGCTTTCAGCAGCGCGGCGGCGACGACCTCATAATCGCCGCCCGCCCAGAGCGCCGACCCGCCGCGCCGCATATAGACCCGGTGCGAAACGGCGCCGCCGGTCGCCGTGATCGTCCAGGCCGAGCCGGCCGGCGAGGTCACATCCTCGGCGACGCTCGCGTCGGCCACAGCCCATCCGCTGTCAAGGTTCGCGGCGTCGACCTCGAGGGAGTTGGTTGCGACGGAAAGCGACTGGACCGTGACATCGCGGCCGCCGGTGGCGTCCTGGATCGGCCGGACCTCGAGGGAGAAGTCAGGGCCCGGCGTCCAGGCGCCGCCGACATTATAGGTCCGGTCGGCGGCGCCGAAGGTGTCGAGGATCACCGGCGCGGACGTGCAGAGGAGCTCGACCGCGTTGCTCGCCACCGTGGCGTCGGCCGTCGCGACCTCGCCGGCGAGCGCCACCCGGGCGCGGCCGTCGAGCTCGGCGGCGCCGGAGACCGAGGCGGCCGCCAGGGTCGCCGCACCCGTGACCGCGAGCGCGGCCAGCGTTGCCGCGCCGTCGACCCCGAGGTCGCCGGTCACGTCGAGGTCGCCGGTCATGTCGAGATTGAGGAGGTCGGCGATCGAGAAGCCGGCGGCGTCGAGGTCGGCGGCCAGTGCCGGCGACGGGTCGAGCGCCAGCGAAAGCTGATAGGTCGCCTCATAGCCGATCACCCAATCCGTGACCGACCCGGACCCGCCCGACAAGGTGGCGTTGAGCTCGAGCGTGGTCGAGGAGAACGCCGTCACCGTGCCGACCGCGAATTTCGTAGCGTCGGCCGCCGAGCGGGCGCGAACCGTCGAGCCGACAGCAAGCGGCCGGTCGGCGGCGGTCTGGTCGGTGGTAAAGGTGAGCGCCCCGGTCGCCGGTGCGAGCGAGGTCGAGGAGGTTACGCTCATGCCCTCGAGGCCGTTGGTTACCGACGTGAGCGTCGCCATCACCGAATTCCAGAGCGCGAACCAGTCGTCGCCCTTGGCCACCACGTAGCCGGAAAAATCCGTCATGTTCCGTCCTCCTCAGACGAGACCGTCGATTGTGATCGAGACCTCCGCGCGGTCCGGCGCCCGGAAGCGGGTCGGCGAATAGCTCGAGACCAGGCCGTAAATCGTCGAGCGATAGAAGGTCGACGCCGAGCCGGCCGGGTCGAGCGAGACCAGGATCGGCCGCTGCCGGCCGACCTGGCGCTTTAGTGTCTGGACGTCGGCCAGCGCCTCGGAGCGCGAGAGCGCCGGGAAGGTGATCCGCATTCGCGGCGTGATCGCCCGCGCCGTGACGATCAGGCCGCCGCCATCGGTGCGCCGTTGCTCGGACGGGTCGATCTCGTCGAGCTCGTAGCCGAACGCCACGTCGCGCGCGAACGTGGTCGCCTGGCCCGCCATGATCACCCCGGCCTCGAATGCCGAGATCGGCGAGCTCGCATCGTTGAAGGTGAGCCGCAGGTATCGCCCGGTGTAGACCGCGCCGAGGCGTTGCACCGAGAGCGCGACGAAAACCCCGAGCTCCTCCGGGTCGACATAACCGCCGAAGTAGTTGCCGAACCCGCCCTCGCCGAGCCCGTAGACCGGCGGCCAGAGCTCGGCGGCCGCCGGCGAGGTATAGACCGGCGACGCGAATGCGGCGTCGCCGTCCTCGGCGATCTCGGCCGACACCGTGGCGTCAAGTGAGCCGTTGTGACCGACGACCGCAAAGGTGTCGATATCGACCTCCTCGCCGAAGTCGAGTGTCAGGGTCTCGGCGGTCGCCGAGCTCGCGCGCCAGCGCACCCCCGGCCGGAAGTCGAGGACGTTGGCGGCCGGCATCCCGGCGGCCGCCGAGCTCGCCGAGGCCGTGACGCCGGAGCGCCTGGTGTAATCGCGATCGCCGAGGATCAAATGGTTTGCCGTCATGCCGTGAGCACCTCCAATTGCACCACCCCGGCGCGGCGCTCGGCGTATCCGGCGACCCGCGCCGCCTGGCCCGCCGCGATGCCGTAATCCGGGTGCGCGAGCCAAACCTCGGCGCCGATCGCGAGCTCGCCGGCCCCGACGTCGGTCTCGACCGGCCACGACACCAGGTCAGCCAGGAGCGCGAGGAGGTCGTCGGCGATCTCGACCGCCGGCGCCTGGTCGTAACACCAGGTCGCGACCTCGAGCGGCTTGGCCCGCAGATGCGCGGCGGCGATCGCCGACATGGTCGCGGTATCGCTCGGCAACGCGACCAGGTGAGCGGTCGACCAGGTGAGCCGGTCCTCGGCCGTCACCGTGTCGGCGAGCTCGTCGGCGGTCTGCACGGTGCCGAGAATGCGGTATTGCGCGCGGATCTCGCTCGGCGGCACGCCGAGCCGGCGCCGCACGAGCGTCCCCTCGACGATCCGATAATCCGAGATCACCGCCGCGATAACCGCGTCGGTCGAGGCGGTCGCGGTCGGCGCCTTGAACACGCCGAGCGTGAACACGCCGGCGCGCGTGAACAGCCAGTAACCGCCCGCACCGCCGACCAGCGCGTCGAGGAGCTCGGCGATCGTCACGGTCGCGAGCCCGGTCGCGTAGCCGACCACGCCGGCGCGATCGGTGGCGAGCGCGGTAAACGCCGCCGTGTCGAGCTCGGCCGGGTCCGCCAGGCCGCCGTAGGACGTCACCACCAGGCGGACCACGTCCCCCAGGTCGTCGGCCCACACCCCGCCCGGCGCCGCGCCCTCGACGTCGACCGTCACCGCGCCGACCGGCGTGTCGCCGAGGACGATCCGGCCGACCGCCAGGTCGGCGTAGTAGGACCCGGCCGGCGGCGGATTGGAGCCGCTCGAGGACAGTGCGACGCCGTTGTCGCGGACCGCGAGGATCTCCTCGATTTGCCCATCGTGAACGTCGAGGATCAGGTTTGCCGGATCGACCATGATCGCCGGCGCGTTGGCGACCCGCCCGAACACCAGCGGTTTCGGCTTGTTCGCGAGCTCGGCCGTGCCATCGGTGCCGCCGGTGCCGCCGTAGGTCGTCGCCTGGACCGGCCGGCGGAAATCCTCGGCGCGGTCGTGCAGCCGCAGGACCAGGCTCGACGGCCCGACCTGGTCGAGATCCTCGATCGTCCCGGACGCGACGGTTACGCGGTCGGACCAGGCCGCGCCCGCCGCCACGCGCTCGAGCGTGAAGGCGCGGCCGTCCCAGGCGTAGCCCAGGAGGTCGGCGAGCTTGCCGCTATCGCGCCATTGCTGCGGAACCGCGATCGTCACCGCCCCGCGCCCCGGGACCGAGGCGCCGCCGACGGCCCCGGGCGCGAACGCCTGGCGCTCGAATGTGTATTCCTCGACCACGCCCTCGAAAATCACGCTCGCCGGCGTGTCGGACGGGTCGGTCCGGTAGTCGGCGGTCCCGAGATAGACCGTGGTCTCGGCGGCGGCGTCGCGGTCGTATGGCGTCACCGTCAGGACCAGGACGTCGAGGGTCGGCGTCATGACGGCACCGCCCGGAAGTTGAAGCCGGACCCCTGGCGGCCGGCGACCAGGCCCCGAAGGACTGCCAGCAGATCGCGGGTCGCGGCCGCGCCGGCGCGGGTCTCGGCCAGGAGCTCGGCCAGCAGCCCGGCGGCCTCGGCGCCGCCGGCGGCGGCCTGGCCGAGAATGTCGGCGGTCTGGCTCGCCGAGTAGACCCGCGACCGCCCGGTCGCCTCGAGCTCCGGCCCGCGCTCGCCGACGATCCGCAGGCCGCCCGGATGATCGCCGCCGCCGGCATAACCGACGATCGAGCGGATTACCGCGTCGACCAGCGGGTCGGCCTGGCGCCGGGCGGTCGCCTGGCCCTCGCCGAAACCCGAAATCGGATCGAGACCGAGGTCGATCAGGCGTTGATTGATCGCGATATGCTTCGCCGGGTCGCGGCCGAGATCGAAACCGGCGGCATTGGTGTATTGCCCATCCTCGAGCCGCCGCAGGCCGGCGAGCGAGGTCGCGCCGCCGGCGCTCGAGGAGCTCGAGCGCGACGCCGTCAGGCCGTCGAGCGTGTCCGCCAGGTTCGCGCGGATCGCCCGGAGCTCGTCAAGCTGCGATCGCGCGACCGAGAGCTCGGAACCGAGCGTCGCCTCGAGATCCGCGAGCCCGGCGTCCACTTGGTTGTACAACGTTTGGAATTGAGGCCCGCTCGCGTACACGTCGCGGCCGAGCTCGAGGACGGTACGCGCCAGATCGCGCGCCCTGCCGGCGGCCTCCTGGTCGCCGCCGCGCGCGTCGGCGCTCGCCGCCTCGAACAATCGGAGCGCCTCGGCCAGACTTTCGGTCGGCGAGAGCGGCGAGAGCGCGCGATCGACCCGGAGGTTTTCGCGGGTCTGGCGGATCGACGTCACCAGTTGCTCGAGCGAGCGCGTTGAGCCGTCGAGCGCGGCGATCTCGCCGTCGCGCGCGGCGATCGCCTCGTTAATCCGCGCGGTCTCCTCCTGGCGCGCCGCCTCGGCGACTTGGAGCTCGAACAGCGTGTCGACCAAGCGGACATCGCCGCCGACCGCCTCGGCCTGGCGCCGCAGGCTTTCGTAGTTGTCGACCAGCGCGTCGACCACGCTTGACGCCGGCGACACGATGGCCCGGATTTGCGACGACATCGCGTCGTTGAAGTCGGTGCGGAGGGTCTCGCGGAGTTTGTCCTTTGCCTGGCCGAGCTTGGCGTCGACCTGGTCGGCCTCGAGGCCGAGCGCCTCGACCGCCGCCCGGAGCTCCTCGATCGAGGCGAGCCCGGCCTCGAGCGCCAGTGCGAAGCCCTCGAGCGGCTCGGCGTCGGCCTGCGGCACCAGGCCGAGGAGGTCGTCGACATAGCGCGCGATCGCTTCCATGCCTTGGCTCAGGAGCGCCGGGTCGCCGAAGTCGCGGACCGTGACATTGCCGGCGGCGGCCTGGACCTGGTCGGCGTAAATCTGGATCGCGGCGGCGGCGTCGCGTGCGCCCGCGACAATCTCGCCGGCCGCGCTCACCCATTCGAACGGTTGCCCCTCATCGCCGGTGCCGCGCCGGCGGAATGTCTGGCCGTTCACCGTGAAGCCGGTTTCGCCGCCGTTGCGGTCGTCATAGAGGACGGTCGCGCCGCTGGTGTCGATCCGGTCCGCCGCGACCTGGCGGTCGGCCTGGCCGAAGTATTTGCCAAGGCTCTCGACGAACGCCTCGACGGTCTCGGCCGGCGCCGTGCCGGACGCCGCGGCCGCGCGGCCGAGCTCGAGGAGTTGCAGCGCCGCCGCGTCGCCGGCGGCCGCCATGCGGGCGGTCGTGTCCTCGAATGCGACCGCGAAGTCGAGCGCCTCGCCGACCGCCTCGGCGTCGTATCCGCCGTCGCGATCGAGGCGCTCGAGGACCACCCGGAGGACGTTGCTTGTAGTGTCCGACACGCCGGAGACGAGACCGCGCTCGAGCGCGTCGAGGATCGAGCGGAGGACGAAGTCGCCGACCGCCTCCTCGGCGGTCCCAAAGCGCCGGAGATCCGGCGAGCGGCCGCTCCGTCGATCGCCGTCCGTCAGGCCGGGCGAGGAGATCGCGCTCGCATACTCGCCGCTCTCGTAACCGACCTCACCGGCGAACGCGCCTGGCAGAAGCCGCGCGCCGAGGGTGCCGAGGAACCCGTTGACAAAATCGGTAATACCGTCCGCCAGCGTGCGCGCATCATCGCGATCGGCGCCGTTGTCGGCGCCGACCCCCCGCACCCCGAGGCGGTCGTCGTCGACGTTGAAGGTGGCCCCGAGCGCCGGCCCGGAGCTCTTGCCAGGCCCGAAAATCTTACTCGCCAGCAGCGCCAGGCCGGCGACGACAATGCCGATCCCCGGGAGCGCGGCGGCAAACCCGGCTTGCGCCAGGCCGCCGCCGGCAATCTGCGAAGCGACGGCGCCGCCCGCACCACCCGGCCCGAGGCCGCCGGTCAGCAGGCCGGCGGGACCGAGGCCGGCATTGATGCCGATGAACGACCCGATTGCGTTGCCGATGCCGGGCGCGATTTGGGCGAGCGAGGCGGCAATTGTATTGCCGAGCCCGGACACCGAGGAGACCACGCTCGACAGGCCGTTCGACAGCAGCGAACCGACAGGGTTGCCGCCGAGGACCCCGTCGAGGAGATAGTTTCCGGCCCGCGAGATCCCGAGATTTGCCAGCGAGCGCGCAATGCCGCCGAAACCGCCGCCGGCCCCGCCCGGACCAGGTGCTACCAGGTCGACCCCGGAGCGGATCAGGCCGCGCGCATCGAAGGCCGGGACGCCGGCGGCGGCCTGTGCGCTCCGCGACACTGCATTGCCGTATCCGATCGCCGCCGCCGTTGCGTCGCGATAGACCTTCTCGGCCTGCGCGACCTTCTCGGCGTGCTCCTGTTCCGTGAGGAGGCCGCGCTCGAGCGCGAGATCGAGGTCGAGAAGGGTCTCGTTGTAGTCGCGGGTCGCGCCGTTGGTCCGGTCATAAGCATCTTCGAGCCGCTCGAGGCGCTCCCGCAGGGTGCGGTTAGCGTCGGCGAACGCCTCGGCCGCTTTGGTCGCCGCCTTTTGCGCCTCGGTCTCTTTCTTGGTCTCCTCGGTCGCCGCCTGGATCTTCGCAACCTTGTCGTCATAGTGCCGGTTGAGCTCGCCGACGAGCTCGACCCGCTCCTCCTCGCTTGCCCCGAGCTCGTCGAGGCGCTCATTCAATTCTTTGAGCTTCTCGGTCCGCTCGGCCTCGAGCTTGACCATTTCGTTGAACTCGCCCCGGAGCTCGGCGAGCGACCGGCGCGCGCGGCGTGCGGCGTCGGCCGTCAGCCCGGTTGAACCGAACGCCGGGTCGACCAGGTTCGCCGCCGCGAGCTCCTGGCGGACCTGGCGCGCCTTCTCGAGCACCGTCTCGAGCTTGGCGAGCTCGGCCTCGAGCGACGCTTTACGGCTCCGGGCGATGCCGCCGGACACATGCGTTGCTTTCGGCGACGCGATTTCCTGGTCGAGCTCTTTGATCTCGGTGCGAAGTGCGGCGACCCGGGCGCGGACCTCCTCGAGCGTGCGCCCCGCCTCATCCTCGCCGCCGAGCGATCGCAGGAAGGCAATGAAATCGGCGAGCGCCTCGGTCGCCCAGGACGCCGCCGGCGCGAGCTCGAGCAACACCCGATTAACGTTGATCTCGATAACCTTGCCGAAGGTATCGAGCGCGTCGCGGGCGCGCTCGGCGTCGCGGATCACCGTCTCGTCGAGGACGAGCCCGAGCTCGGACGCGCGATCTCGGAGCTCGGCGACGGCCGCCGCCCCGCCCCGGAACAGGTTGACCAGGCCGGCGCCCTCCTGGTCGAACGCCTTCACCGCGATCCGCAGCCGTTCGGCCTCGTCGGTCGTGCCGGCGATCACGTCCGCCAGGTCGTCGAGGACGTCGAGGTTTTTGCGCGTCGAGCCGTCCGCATTGCGGACCGCAATACCGTATTGCTCGAGCACGCCTTTCAATTCGCCGGTGCCCTGCGCCGCCTCGGCCATGCGGCGCGTGAACCGCTGCAATCCGGTGTCGAGGTTCTGCGCCGCCACGCCCGATCGCTCGGCCGCGAACCGGAGCTCCTGGAGCGCCGTCGTCGAGACCCCGATCCGGTCGGCGAATTTGCCGAGCGCGTCGGCCTGCGTGACGGCCGTGTTGAACTGCCGGAACGCCAGGAACGCCGCACCGATGCCGGCCGCAGCCGCCAGCCCGGCCGGACCGATCGCCCCCAGGACCCCGCCGATCGCGCCGGCGCGGCCGGCGAACCCGTCGATCCCGGAGCGGACCTGCCCGACCGCCGCGGAGAGCGCCAGCAGGCCGCGACTTGCCGGCCGGCTGGCATTCTCGATTGCCTGGACGGCCGACCGCCCGCGCGCGCCGAACTTCTCGAGCGCCGCGACCGCGACGTCGGCGTCTCGGACGGACAGCCGAATTAGGAGGGACCGCTCACCCGCCACGTCTTGCCCTTTCCCGCGCCCGTGCGGCCTCCTCGAGACGCGACCAAATCACGTCCGCCAGGCCGAACCAGTTGATCAGATAACTCGGTTGCTCGAGGAGCCCGCCCGCCAGCGGGAGGACCACGCTCGAGCCGCCATAACCGCGTTGCCGTTGCCAGAGCCGGAGGATCAACCGGGTCTGGTCGTCGATCAGATATCGAGGATGGACCCTTAGCCGGAGCGGCTCGCCGGGTCGCTCCGGGTCCTCGACGTCGGGGAACTCCCAGCCGCCGCCCTCCGGCGCCGGCCGGTTTGGCGTCCAGTCGTCGCCGACCCCGTCGAATGCTTCCGGGTCGAAAGCCCAGGCGACGGCGATGGCAAGTTTTTTTTGGCGACCCCGCGCGGCCGGTCGAGGTCGGAGATCCGCCGCGCCAGGAACACCAGGTCGCCGAACGGGATGCACTCGACGGCGCCGCGCGTCAGCACCACCGCACCATCCTCGAGGGTTTCGGTCTCGGCCGCGAGCTCCTCGCCGTCCTCGCCGACCAGGTTGCGCCAGCCCTTCACGAACCACCGGACCCGCTCGAGCGTCATGAGCTCGTCGGCGCGCGTTGATTGCGCTTCCATATCGCGGTACGGCGGCCACGCCTTGCGCGCCTGGATTTTCAGCGCCGCCAGCCGGCCGCGCTCCTCGAGCGCCAGGCGCCCCTGGCCCTGGACCTCGACGACGGAACGGGCGAGCACCAGGCGCGCGGCGGCGCGCTCCTCCTCCTCGGCGACGATCGCCTCGAGGCCGTTGGCGAGCTCGCCCAGGAGCTCGAGCGGCCCGTATGCAAGGCCGAAGGTGCGCGCGAAGTGGTCCCGGAACGCGACCGAGGAGTAATAGGTCGGCCGCTCGACCTGGTAGGCGAGGCGGTCGGCCTCCGGCGTGCCGTCCTGGCCCGGCGCCGTGATCCAGACGGCCGCAGCCGCAAGAATATCCATATCAAACCCTCCGAGGTTCCAAACGAAACCGCCCGCCCCGGCGGTCGGCCGGGAGCGGGCGGCGAGACGACGCGCCGGGCGCGTCAGGAATAGGACAGGTAAACGCCGGTATCCTGCCCGGTGGCGTCGAAGTCGAGGCCCTCATGCAGAAAGCCGCGATTGTCGGCCTCGCTCGACGAGACGAACCGCAACGCCGGGAAATACAGCGACACGACACCCCCATCACCGGAGCCGAACTTGACCCAGAGCTCCCGCGTGGTCCCGGCCGAGATATCCGAGAAGGCGTTCCGGGTCGCGACCAGTGCGAGGCGAGGGTTGATCCGACCGGCGATCCGCCGGCGGATGATCCCGGCCACGTCGTAGCCGTAGGTCGTCGACGGAGCGTCGGCGAGCTCGATCTCATTACCCCAGTCGACCGAGAGCTCGGAGAACTCGATCGCCGCCCCGTTGAGATAGGCGGCGGCCAGCACCAGGACCGGCGGCGTCTCGCCGTCATAGGTCGCCGCCCCCGGGTCGGACACGTCCGCCGGCGCCACCATTTGGCCCCGCAATCCGGCCGTGAACCGGCCCGGCCGGCGGACCGGCAAAGCCAGTTGCAGGGTCGCCGCCGCGCCGAGGATCTTGCGGAGCCGATGGTCGGCGCCCGACGCCGAGTTGTGCGCGTAGGCGTAGGCGGTCAGGGTCTCGAGGCCGCTCGAGGCCGGGACATAGGTTGCCGCCGCGTGGATGGTATAGGCAACGCCGGTGCCCGCCGCCCCGGACAGCGCCGGATAGACGGTCACGCTATCGGAGGATGCCACGCTCGCCGTGATCACCCGGTCCTCGCCGTCGACCGTGATCATATGGCCGACATAGTCGTTATCGGCGGCGACCTGGCCCGCCGCGAGGTTGACCGAGGTATCGGTCGACCCCGAGAGCGTCACGTCGGTCTCGTCGGACGCCAGCAGGGTTTGCGCCAGGCCGGCGGACCGCAGGATCGGCCCGACCTCCGGCGCCGTGCCGCCGGTCCCGGAGCCCTTCAGGAGCATGGACGCCGACAGGCTCGCGGCACCGCCGCCGGTCACCCGCGCCGAGCGGTCGAGGCCGCCGGTCTTTTCGTTGGTGTCCTCGAGCTCCCAATCGTCGGAGACCGTGATCTCCTCGGCGGCAATCGCGTCGGTCCCGACCACCGGCGAGGCGTCGGTCCCGGACGTGGCCTCGACCTTGCCGAGCAAGGTCATATTCTGCGTGCGGAAGTTGCTCATTTTCGGCCCTCCTGGTTAGCCGGCGCGCGCCGGAACCTTTGCCCGCGCGCGGCGCGAGCGGTTGCCCGGCGCCCGCGCGCCGGATTTGCTGTCGGCCTCGCCCTCGCGAGCGCCGACCTCGGCCGCACGCCGCGCGCGCGCTCGCGCCTCGGCCCGCGACGGTGTGTCGGTGCTGCCGCCCGCCCGCGCGGTCGGCGCCTGGTGGTCGATCAATCCGGCCTCCTCATGCTGTCGTGTAAGGGTCGAACTCGCCGGCCTGGTAGACCGCGACGAACTCGATAGAGAACGCCGCAAACGCCTTGGCTCGCGCCTGCCGGCCGATCTCCGGCGCGGTCATGGCGAGCTCGCGGATATCCCAGGCGAACCCGTCGACCGTCAGGCCGGCGGCGTCCGGGCGGATCGCCAGGCGCACCCGCGCGGCGACCTCGGAGATCGTCGAGCCGAGGGTCGCGCCGGTGGCGGCCGCGACGATCGCCTCGACCTCGAACGTGAGCTCGCGCCGCAGGCCGGCGCTATCGCCCTCGACGACCTCCTCGCCGCCGTCGAACAGCACCAGCGCCGGGACCTGGCCCTCCTCGACCGGGACAAAGCGGTTGCGTTCGAAGCCGTAGCCGAGACCATCGGCGGCGGTCTCGATCCGGGTCGCTATGCGGCTCAGGATCTCCTCGCGGATCGCGGTCGGCATTCCTCACCCCTTCTCGAGCGGCGCGAGCTCCTCGAGGAACCGCGCATAAAACTCCTGGTCTGCCCGGCGAACGACCTGGTCGAAACTCAGAGACCGCGCGATCTTGATCCGCCGCACCAGGACCGCGACCAGTGTCGTGCGGGTCCGGGTCTCGCGGACCACGTAGACCCGGCTCCCGTCAGAGCTCTTGACCAGGCGCACCCCCTTGTCCTCGCCCGCCGTCACCCGGTAACCGCGAGCGCGCGGACCGCGCCGGCCGCGCTTCTCGATCGGCACGTAAAGCCAGCCGCCGCGCGTCGGTTGCAGCGTCGCGCCCTCGACATAGGGCAGTAGGTAATCCTTGAAATCCGCGCCCCGGCCGCGCCCGAACTTGGAGAACACCAGGCCGGCGCCGGCGAGGTCGCCGTCCTCATAGACCTTGGAGCGGATCGCGTTACCAATCCGCCGGCCGCCGCCGGCGACCTGGCTCGAGCCCCGGAAACGCCGGTTCACCGCCTCGCGGGCGGCGAGTTGAACCGTGCGCGTGGTTTTCGTGATCGCCGCCCGGCGCGCCTTGGCGATCCGCGCGGCATCGGCGCGGATCGACGCTTGCAGGTTCCCGGCGATCGCCGCCTCGAGCCGCATCAGGCGACCCGCGCCTCGACCGTCCACACCGACCGCGACGGGTCGAGCGTGGCCGATTGCACAACCATCGCCTCGGCGTCCGCCGTGACCTGGTCGCCCGGCGCCGGCGTCGCGACCTCGCTCCGGCGGACCAGGAAGGTCCGCGCCTCGGCATTGACCGCCAGGCCGCCGAGCTCGAGGGTCTCGACCGGACGGTCGAGGAGTATGGTCACGGTCGAGGACCCGCCGGCGGCCGGCTCATAGGTCGCCGAGACTGCGAAGTCGTCGGCGTCGAACATGCCGGCCAGGTCGGCGGCGGCCTCGACCGTCACCGATCAGCCCTCCGACCTGTCGGCCGGCTTGCCCGGCTTGCCCGGGCGATCCTTGCGCGCCCGCCCGGTCGCGACGAGCTCGGCCGCGAGCCCGGTCGCGACCCGGATCGCATCGCCACGTTTCACGCCCTTGCCGCCGATCCGCATTCCGGTCGCCGCGTACAGGTCGACCATTTTCTCCGGCGCTTTCGCCATTGTCTGCACTCCTCCGATTGAGGGTTGAGGCCCCGATCCGGGACCGCCAGGAACACCCGAGGGATTAGAGAGCGGCGCCGGCGGCGAACCCGCCGGCGCCGAGATCGTCAGGACGTCAAGGCATCCTGCATGGCCGAGAAGGACGCCACATGGCGTGCCACCACGTCGACATCCTGGAAAGCCCGGACCACCAGGCCGCCGCGATCGCCGAGCGTGAACGGGTCGGCCGTGACGTCGAGGACCCCCCACTCGCCGATTATCAGGTCCGACCAGTTGCCATAAACCACAGCATGGCAGACGCCGGTGCTCGACCCCTTGTCGAGATCGCTCGGAATTTGCGTCGAGGCGTAGGCCGAATAACCGTTGACCTCGCCGACGCCTGGCGCGCCGGCCATGTTGCCCCACACCATCCGCTGATCAGTGCCGACCACGGTTTGTTTCAGCTTGCCGCGAATGCCCGGCGTGGTCAGATAGGCGAGCGACCCCTCATCGGCATTGGCGACCGCGACGTCGGTCTCGAGCTCGACCATATGCGCGAAGGTCGGCGCGAGCCCGTTTGTGCCGCCGGCGACGTCGCCGATCCCGGACATATTGAGGATGCCCTCCGGCTGCCCGCTCGCGCCGGAGCCGTTGATCGCGGCGGCGTCGACCGCCCGCGCCAGGACCTCGACGAGATCGTTACGGACCATCGCCTCGGCGTCCGGCGAGGACTGGATCAGCAGCCGCCGGGACAGGTCGACGCGCCCGGCGACCGTGTTCGGCGACAGCGACACTTGCGCGGTTGTCGGCGTGCTCTCGGTCGTGTCGGTCGCCTCGGTGGCGAGCCAGTAGGCCGTTGCCCCGGCCGACAATTTCGGGATATCGACGTCGCCGTTGAGGCCGCCGAGCACCCGCGCGCCGAGCCGGCGGACCATCATCCGCGACCGGAGCGCGTCGATGAACGACCCGGCCAGGTGGTCGGTCCCGACGAGCTCGGCGCCGGTCCCGGCGCCGCCGGCGGTCAGGTCGCGAGCGCCCCCGGACGGCGCCGCCACCCGGAACCCGGCCGACCGCATGACGTCATAGGGCAGGAAGAACCCCCGCGCCTCGCGGTTGAGCTCGCGCCGCATCCGTTCGGCGGTCGTCTCGATCGCCTCGCGCTCGAGCTCCGCACCGCGCCAGTCGCGCGCCGCGAACGCCCGGAGCGCCCGGAACAGCGAGAAGCCGGCGACCTCGCGCTCGCTCATGCCGATATTGCTCGCCGGGACCTCGAGCTCGCGCTCCGGCCCGATCGCCTCGAGCAACACGCCCCGGAACGCCGCGAGGGTCTGGCCCTCGGCGACCGCGCGGTCCGCCAGGTCGCGCCGGTTGTGGCGGACCGCGAGCGCCAGGATCTCCCCGACCTCGCGGTTGCGCTCGGCGAGAGCATCGCTCACCGAACGCTCGGCCGCCGGTGCCGCCGGCGCGGTATTCTGATTGTTCCGGTCGGCCATCGCCGCACCCTCCTCATGGTTGACTTCCGCAGTCTCCTCGGCCGGGAGACCCGTGACCGGGACCTCCCCGACCGCCTGGTCGCCCGACCGCCCGACCCCGACCGACACGTCGGCCGGAACTGACACGATCGAGACCTCGAGCGGCTCCCAGCGCGTCGCGCGATAGGTCGCCGCCCCCTCCTCCTCGCTCTCGAGGCGGATCTCATGCAGTTGGAAATTCAGCGAGACGCCGGTCCGAATGCCGTCGACGACGTCGCGGAAAACCTCCTCGGCCTCGGCCCCTCGGCCGAAGCGGACCACCGCACGGCCCCGGCCGCCGCCGATCGTCAGGGTTTCGACCCGGCCGACCTGGCGCGTGCGGTCATGGTGAACCAGGAGCGGGAGGAGGCCGCGCTCATAGCGCCGGAGGTCGATCTCGCCGTCGCCGTGACCGAGGACCACCCGGACCCCCGGCCAATCTTCAATCGGCTCCTCGCTCGAGAATGCGAGCTCGACGGTGCGCGCCTCCTCGTCGATCGCGGTGCGCGACAGGCTCGCCGCGCGGTATCCGACCCCGGGAAGGGTCCGCCGGAATGCGGTCATGGTTTGTCCTCCTGGGTAGCGGCCGCGACGGCGGCCAGGTCGACGGCGCCGGCGGCGTATTGGCGCGGCCCGCCCTCTTCCTTCACGAGCTCGGCTTGGACCTCGTCGAAGTCGGCGCCGCGCTCCTCGGCGATCCGCCGGCGCGACGTGATCCCGAGCTCGAGCTCTTTCTCGCGAGCGGCGATCTCTTTGAGCGGGTCGACCCAGGCCCAGCCGCGCGGCATGAACACCCGCGACACCCGGTCGAGATCCGCCGCCGAGAGCGGGAGCCGGCCGGCGCGGGTCGCCGCCTCGCGCCCGTCGCGTCCGGCCTCGGCCATGAGGCCCGCCTCGTACAACAACTCGTAGCGCTCCAGCACCTTTTCCTCGTCCCAGTCGGCGCCTTCCTGGGCGAAACAGATGTGGAGACGCGTCGACCGGCTCAGCCCGGAACCGCGTGTCTCATCCTGCTCTGCGGCCTTTGCCCACTCGTGCAGCCGCGGTTCGATCTCCCGGGACAGGATCTCGGGCTTGCCGTCCCGCCAGTCCTCCCACGGCAGGTAACCGTACCAGCGCGAGAACGAGGCGGTCGCCGGCGGGGCGTCGGTATCGGCGCTGATCAGGGCAAGGTATCCGACAGATACGGCGTGCGGACCCGCATCGCCCGGGTGGGCATGGCGGCCCCGGTCGCCGAAGGTATAGAGCTGCTCGACGTAGCCCAGTTCGAGCGCCGTCTGTTCCCGCACCCAGTTGCGCAGGCCGATTTCCATGGTCCGGTGATCGAGCGGCGAGAAGGGGCCATAGGGGAGGGCGTCCCACTCGTCGTCGCCCCGCGTCACCAGGACATGGGGCTGATCGCCGCGCACGCTGACGATAGCGGCATTGAGCCCGACCTGGATGCGCGCCTTGTCCGGCATGGTTCAGGCGACGATTCGCGACGGCAACTGGAACAGCAGACCTTCCATCGTCGTCTCGCCACGGCCGATTTTTTCCACCGCCGCGCTCATGCGCCCCTGCCGGCTCAGGATATCGTCGGCGAGGCCGACCAGCCGCCTGTTCGGCGTCGCCGTCGGGGACGCTTCGCGCAGCGCGGCGGCGATGCACATCTCGTCCGCGTCCGGGTTGAGCGCGCAAAGCGAGATGAACGCGGCTGCCGTCGACCGGCTGATGCCCGCCCAGCAGTGGATCAGCATCGGCATGTCGCGTTCCCAGCCGCTGACGAAGCCGATCAGCTCGGAAACGTGGTCGCCGCTCGGACTCACCATGCCGTCCTGAGGCTCGGATATATCGTTCATGGCAAGGCGCAGATGCCGCCCGGTCATGATCTGCGGCGGGGTGTCGATCATCGTCTGGTCGTTGATGAGCGTAACGAGGTAACCGACCTTCGACGCCTCTACGGTCGGCAGGACACAACTGAGCGGTCCCACGTATATGACATCGCGACTCATGGTCACGAAGCCTATATCAAGCGTGTGTCAGTTGCACGGCGCGTCAGAGTTTGACTGCCAAAGTATTGAATCGTTGGATAAATTCTTCTTGCGCCCGTGTCGCCGGCAATGGTTCGATCCGCGACAGGCCGCGCAGCACTTTTTCGCTCAGGCCCCTGGGCGGCGTAAAGAAGCGCCGCGCTTCGCCATCCTCGAAACCGGCGAGCTGCGTCGCTTCCAGGAAGGCGGCCATCTTGTCGGCCCGCTTGATCAGCGTCCGGACATGGTTGGGCAGTTCGGCGGGAAGCCCGAACCGCATGTGGATGGCTGCCTGCAGCCTGTCCTCCAGTGCCTTGTAGTCGAGACCTATTGCCGACTTGAACGGGGTGATGAGGTCGCCGACCACGTACTCGGGCGCGTCGTGCACCAGCGCCGCCAGCCGCCAGCGCGCCGCGACGTCGCTCTTGAGTTCCGAAACGATTTTTTCCACCAGCACGCTGTGCTGGGCCACCGAGAGTGCATGGTCGCCTGTAGTCTGTCCGTTCCAGCGCGCGACGCGCGCAAGCCCGTGCGCGATGTCCTCGATCTCGATATCGAGCGGCGATGGGTTGAGCAGGTCGAGCCTGCGCCCCGAAAGCATGCGCTGCCAGGCACGCGGGGGTGGGGAGGAGGCAGCCATCGGCGAAACTATGCCTTGGGCGCGGCGAACGCGCGACCCAGTTCCGCGCATGGGGCATGGCGGTGGCAGGTGACGAGGTGATCGTTGACCATGCCCATCGACTGCATGAAGGCGTAGACGGTCGTCGGCCCGCAGAAGCGGAAGCCTTCCGCTTTCAGCGCTTTCGCCATTGCCGTACTGACATCAGTCTTGGCGGGAATGTCGTTCATGGAGCGGCACGCATTCTGTACCGGCGTGCCGTCGACGAAATTCCACAGGAACGCCGACAGGCTGGTGCGTTCCCGCAAGGAGAGATAGGCGCGCGCGTTACCGATCGCAGCCTCGATCTTTCCCCGGTGGCGGATGATCCCGGCGTCGCCGAGCAGCGCGGCGATCTTGGCTTCATCGTAGTGCGCGACCGTCTCGGGGTCGAAATTGTCGAACACCTCGCGGAACCGCGCCCGCTTGTTGAGGATGGTGATCCAGGCGAGGCCCGACTGGAAGCCCTCGAGGACGCTGGAGCAGACGGACGTGGTGGCCAATCTGCAGGCCATTGCCGATGCCCAGCCGCACGATGCATTGCGTCAACATCGCCGACAGCGATCGCAGGAACAGCCGAGTCCCATAGCACTTCAATCGATAGCCGAGGAGGATCGTCGAAAGTCCCTTATTCAGAAACAGGGTGAAAGGGACAAGAGCAACGAGCGGTTGCAAATCTATATCAGGCGATCCTCCAGCCGGGAACTGCAGCCTGCGAAAACGGAGGAGCATCCACTGCCACCCAAGTCACCAAAGCCACAAGTCTCCGACGACACCTTTGCGAGCCTGCTCAGTCACCACAAGACCCAAAACGAGATGCAGGGTTCCTCCAAGGACGTGGATGCGGATAATATAGAGACGCCACCAGTAAGCCGACGGGTCATAGCCACGCCCACCACCACAGTGGTCACGGTGAGCATGACAGATAAACCAAAGGCTGCGACGGAGGAGAAGATCAACCCAGCGGAACAGGATGCGCCGGGTCACTTCGATCGCCATGCCCTGGCTCGCCGCACACGACGCTACAAAAGACCCACGGACTAC
>JAULKQ010000421.1:0-18296 GCA_032356285.1 Smithsoniella earleae
TTGTCGACTCTCCAGCGACTCGATTATGATTGCGATGCGGCAAGAGATGCGGGGTCATGGGCCATCCTTGGAACCCTCAATGACTTTCTACGGTGGCCCATTTTCCGGAACATTACACCGTGGAGTTGAAATGCCGCACGTTTGAACAGCGTAGTAGGGTTAGCAGTACGGAAAGAAACACCGCGGGGTTGAGTTCAAAGAAATGTTACTGTATCCGACATACATAGTTTTTTCTTGAACCACGAGAGAAAATCTCATGACTCAGATACGAAGCCTAGGGGATTAGCAACACATCGTTGGTTCGGTTGTAATGCGGAGACCGCTTGAAATAGAAAGTGACGGAGACAACATAAGATCCCAACACCCTCCATGTAAACCGATCGAGTATCAAGGACGTAAGGATACTGAACCTCTCTTCATATCCTTGTTCGTTTTTGATTGGGATGAACTTGTGGAGACCCACTCATGAACTTGAATGCAGTTCAGGTGTGATGTTGAAGACTGAATGTTGAGTTATTTCCAAGTCACATCGCAGTTAATAGGCGACTTAATTGTTCAGTACTTATTGATGTTCTTCATGCTATGTCTCGTTGCCAAGATATCTGGCGCAGATTTATGTTCTTTTGCTATTCGACCTTTCCGAATACTGACAGAATCGCGTGCGAGCATTGCCCAGGGAAGCGCAAAAAAATGCAAGGGGAGCCTCAGTTTGCATAGCTGCATAGTATCCATAGTAAATAGTACGCACATAGTACATAGTATCCATCAGTACTCGGCCAGGAAGAATCTCTTTACATGTATCTGAGGGTCCGTCAGATTCATCGCGTATCTTGTGGATGTTCCACTACAGGCAAAATATAAGTAACTGAGACCTCTACATGTTCCTGACAGCGCGTGGAAGCATGAGATTATCTTACAGGGAGTCAAGTGGGTAATCAATATCTTTCAGCCCTCATGGGATTGACAGGTACCATTTTCATCCGGCGATCTCGTACTCCGTGTCTTGCTGTTGGCACTGGCTATCTTCAGGAAAGAGGAAGCTGCAAATGATTGCATTAGCATTCACGCAGGGAGCCTTGGTTAACGTTTCCGTTTGGGCCTTCATGAACACTACGTGCGAGCCGACAGTGCGTAGGGTCTCTTGCTGAAGCTGTCAGCCTTAAAATCTGGGGGATAAGCAGACACTCACAATAATGAAACTTGAAACAACTTAATACAAACCATGGAGAACGCTGTTGTGTTGTGGTTATTCTGTCTGATCAAACATTTTGTTGAGAGCGCATGCGAGGTCCACTCAAGAGGACACTGCATACCCGACAACATCAGATCTTTAGAGAAGTAAACCCAAAACACTTTGCGCTTATCGAACATATTTGGCATGCAGCACATTGATAGCTTTGCTCATGATTCTTGTGGGTTTCTCCTGGAGAACGGGCACGGGTGGTGGGATGCCAATGCATCAGGTTCCCCAGCATAAGAGAGACCGAAAACCATAACAATTGAAAAGGAATCCAATTTGCATACAACGAGAGCTGGGCCAGAGATAGCTTAAGTGGAAAGTAAAATGTTCACCGGCGTTACCGCATTCTACAGTCTCATTGATTCTCCTAAGATCCGCCAGAAGGCCGGAAAACGTACATACCTGTCCACATTATGGTTTTTCTCTGTCTTTGAACTGCTCGTACTTGGCCCGTTGAATAATCTGCAGTTGGACAATCTTTCTCGGTTGCGTTCAAGACGGAGCATTGCTACGCTTGCTCAGCTGATAACCTCACTGAGGTAGTTTTACTGAGATAAGAGTGTTTCGGCTGTGAAAAATATTAGCAAGCGTTGTGTATTACTTTGTAGAACTGTCTCTGAAGTTGAGACATGCGATTATGGTTCAACGAAGTAACAAAGAAAAGATTAAACTGATCAGCAGAGCTACTCTCACCACGCAGAAGGTTGCTTGGCTGTGACACGTTACGGCAAATTATACAACATACAGAGTCCCGTCCCATCACCATGACGGGTAGGAGAACGTGTGTTTTCGTCCCGCATTGAATGTGTTTGCTCAGCGAAACTCACAACCCCCTATTTCAAGCGTAATGGCAGCAAAAGAGGCTGCTACAGGTTTTCAGTTTTATTCTCCAGTATTGCAGCAACATATAAGGTACGCTTCGCAGTTTTCGAAGCATGATCGGAAACGAAGCCATACGCATCGGATACACTTGACGGTGTATCACTGCGCCGCCGGAAGTCTTTATCTCTCGGCTGTCAACTCATTTAAAGCCGTCTTCAGTCAAGTATCTAGGGGTAAGCACAGCAACTAGATTCGTACACAGGGATACAAACAAGATGCAGACTTTTAATCATGATCCGTGTCCACACTAGTGTCGTTCAAGGACTGAAAGTCAGCTGTGTAGCTACTGTGTAGCTACTGTGTAGCTACACATTGCCTCAATTCCGTATCTCATAATGAGATATCTCATTCTGGCCCGAATATCTCCAGAGATACTGCTGACGGGCATGCTAAATTTCGGTAGAATGATTAGCGCATGTACAAATTAGCTTGCAGGTATCACAAATTCTCTCTTCTTTGCGGATTTTCTATGAATTCGTGGCATCTGCTGTGTCATGTACGACAGTTGGACGTTTCATGTAGAGTGGTACTCGAGTGTTGCTCGAGCGTGGGCACAGAGAATCATTGACGCCATCTGGCTACATCCGCCTTACAAGGCCCCGAATTGGAAATAAAGTGCCCCAATGAGTAACTTTAGAGTAGTGTGAACTGCAGCAGACTCTGGTCCAGGCCAAAGCTTTGTCGCACCGCGTACTGGACGGAGGCACAAGGGTTTTTCATGGCTCTTACACCAATTTCGTGACCTGCTATGGCTCGCTGAACTGAACTCGCCTCAACTTGACGGGCTCAGAATTTCACAGATTCGAGAGAAGAAAAATAAGTGGGAGCTCGATACTGCGCAGCCCGTCTACCCTGCAGTAAAGGAACACGCGTTCGTGTTAGCTTTCATCCACTCACTAACCCTGCATCAGAGTGCACGATTGACAAGAAAACGTTCAGCCGCTTATCTACTCACTATCCACCTATCGTGTAACGATGCTGCGCAACTCATAGTGACTTCGCTCTTCAATCCACTGCACTGCACCTTGATTGTATCGTTCTCTCTCTCGATCCGGCTTATGTTTCTCCCACAATTCAGTTTTAGACGAGCTATAATTATGAAATTCAACGATTTGCGGAGTAACCCAAACTTGATATAAACCTGATATCGAAGGGAGACTTGATATCGAAAACCGCTGATAAGAACTTCAAAGGCTGTGGTCAAGCTTCATTCGAACACTGTTTCAGAGCTTTGCTTACGAAGAGGAGGGGCATCAATGGCATGCTTCTTCCACCTACGATCAACTAGTGTCCATATGTGTTTAGAACACTAGAAAGCCAAAATAGGAGATAAAATCCACACCCTGTAAGTTGAAAGGCATGCCTGTCTTCTTGTTGGTACCGTTGAAGCCTCAACAACACAGATACCTGAGTCAGACGTAGAATACGTAGAAGGTTAGGATGTCGATAGTGCTGCTGCAGACTAAAAGTTTCTAAGGTGAATGGGCTCGTGTTGAGTGAATCCACTCACAGCATTAGTTGAGCTATTTGAAGAAGCAGGCTAACACATTGGTTCCATTTTGTGTTGCTCTCACTTACCGGAAGTACAAAAAGGGCCCAAGAATAGAAAGTGGTCAGACGAGAGCATATGCAGACTTTCACATCCTATCTCGGGATACAACTAATTTATTAGGCGATAGCAGATGTGGCACACTGTACGCGAGTAGGAAGGCTGAATCCTTGAAGCTATGTGAGCCATTGTAATATGTAGGGTTATGCTCGTGATATTCAAGCACTATGTTGAGTCAGTATGAGAACATTCTTGCACTTCATATTCGTATTCATGTTTGCATATCACAAGTTGATTCAACTCCCACTCTCACGTCCAAGCATCACTCATCACAACACTCTCCATTCGTTGCCAAGGCACACCTTGTTGAGCTTATGCAAAACGCTTCTGCGTGAAATGAAGATGACACATTCGGGACATCAGAATGTCATCAGCTCAATATATATATACTCACAACAATCTCTATTCATTTCGAATTTGAATCCGGATCCATGGCATCGGATTCCATTCCCACTTAATTCAATTTTATTCAGGTTACAAAAGAACCCACTACAATTATCCTATTGACTGGCAATACATCAACTATTGTTAACTACATTCCAACATAATATGTCAATATCATGTATAGGTCGTTTCAGTTATCTGGTCTAAACTGGAGGTGTGATGGAGTCGTTTCAGCAGCTTAAGGACAATGTGGTATAAAGCTGCTGGATTTCACGCTTTGTCTACTTTCAAAATGCAGTGTCTCACTCGTATTCTGATATAAAGCAACACGGGGTGTACGCACAGTCCAGCGCTTTAGGACAAGGCATGTGAACGCACTTGCATTGCTTGAACGAAACCCGGCGGCACTGGACAGAGCACATCTATATTACTTTTGCGTCGTCGACGTTTTCGCTCTTCATGAAGAGGGCATGATCCTTTAAACTTATCGAGGGTCCGGGGCTCTCCGACGAACTACGGATTTATATCTCGTCGTACGTGCATCGACGATTGAACTTGGGACGAAATATTAAATAGCTCAAGTTATTCTAATGCTAAATTTCGTGTTATGGTCGCTTGGGGCGATGCAGTAGTTGTTCAACGTTAGGGCATCACGATATACGTGGTCATCAACACGCACACCCTTTTATACCTAAATACTTACGGTGATTGCCTCAAAGCCAGTTTCACTTACACTCTTTGGTGTGGATATGAGATTGCTTACCTCGGAACGGGCTGGAGATGCGTCACGCGAACGTTTGGTGGCTGTATGACTGTACAGGTCGTTGAAAGTTGCACTGTTTCCAGAACGCACTGGCTCGGAACAGAGTTCACAGCGAAATCGTCTGATTTGGATTCGCTCAGGACGCTCAACAGCCTCTATCTTCACATACATGAATCACAACATCCCAATCTATAATATGGTGCCAAAAACGAGCCCTGAAACGCTTTTGCTGCTGCGTTTCAAACCAAACAACTCATACGCTAATTCGGCCTGAGTATCAAGCTCATTTGAGGGCATTTCTATTTGACCTTTGCCCAAAGGAGTGCGAGTCGAGGAAGTTCGATATTGAGCAGAGGGGTTCTCTCACGAGACCTTGTTATAGCGCGTTATCACCAGGACAGGTGACTGTGCAGGAGCGCTGATGTTACATGTACACTTATGACTGAGTATCTATGTGTACAGATTCGTAACATGTGCACACAGATATTCGTTGCAGCACAAAAAACCGTTTCAAGATCTTGCTATTGTATCCCAAACTTCGTGCAGACACTCCAGAACACAGCAGGTTATTATAAGTTTCTGTGACATGCTCAAATTTCAAACTGATTGAGCTAGAAGAAGGTGTAGAACTTACACAATATGAGCAACTCGAACTAAAAGGGCCACATCAGAACTTGTTGTGTTCAATCCTTAGCTTCAGGAGTGGTGTCTTGGGAGCTTTTCTCTCGAGCTTCCATTGTGCACAGGGTACGGTGAATCGCGAGCAAGAAAGCTTGGCGGGTAGTCTGAGCGCCACGGTGTAAAATCCCAAGGCTGGACACACGAATGAGTATATCACCATTTCCGTTGAGTCCGTTCACAAATACTCTGGCAGAGCCTCTCTGGGTTCCAGGAAGTTTCAAGAGTGCGCTACGTAGCTCGTCAATGACTGCGGTTGCATAATCTTCGTACGAACCTGAAGCTCTCCCTGGTGGCCTCCTCAACGCAAATTCGTGAACCAAAAGCTGCCTCATCTGTTGTCCGGGCCGGAATAAGCGCTGCACATCAACACCCCGCCATTACACTGCATATGCGTCGAGACAAATGCAGTGTAGGAAACAAACAATTCCCAGAGGAGAGCTTACTGGCTGTGTCAACCTCGTATCCCTGAAGTTGATGATTATCATATCGGTTAGCAGCTTGTTTGGCAACGCCACCGCTTGCGCGTTGTCATCCAAGAACGTCGTCCGTAACGGGTTGATGCTGGTAATTGTTCCCGAAGCGATGAGAAGGTGGTTGTTCTTTACTTGGATAGTATCGCCAACAATGAAAGGCCTGGTGATAAAAATGCTGATTCCAGCAATAAGGTTGAGAACCAGCTGTTGAGACGCGAAGCCAACAATTATACCTGATACACTGCAAGACACCTGGCGCTATGACCAGAATTATTCACTCTATTTCACCATACTCGCAAAACCCCAGCGTACCGCTGCACTCGCGGAAATAAACCCATATCGAAAGAGACGATTCATACCCACCGAATGCTAGTAAAGGCGAGGGGTCAAGGCCGACGATCTTCAGGCTTATTAAGGATGAAAATCCAACCAGTACCCACGTGAGCAAAGTGTTGACGGGAGTTAAAGCCCTTCGAAGCTCCGTTGACGATACATCCTACATCGAAGTAACGTTTGCCCATATCGTATCAGCCCGTACAACTGTAACACATGATTCGTTCACTAAATAGTAAATCTGGAACATGTGATCAAATGCAATTTGGTTGACTGTTCGTACACAGCCTTTGCAGAAGATGCTTACAAGGAACATTTATTACCCTTCTAGTAATGAAACTGGATCTGTCTGCTTTCAGGTTAACATGAGAGGATTCCTGATATTTCACAAAGGCTCTGAAATGGCTGGAACAGTTATTCTGTCTCAAAAAACAAAAGTAAATCATTTGACTGAGAAACACTATGCTGGATGTGTATTGCTGCACGTATTTTGACTGGTGAATGAAGGGTTTGGAACAGTCATCGCATCTTGGGGAAATGAAGTGTTTGCCTTACCTCGTGTTCAGAAAATTCATCCACAAGATCATTGAAGATTCTGCGCTTCAGCAACAGCAGTGTCCATGTCACTGAGAATACTAGAACTACAACAGCTGCATTAGCTAACAAACTGGGAGCTGGTGAGACCCACTGAATGAAGTTCTGCATTGATAAATGCATGCTCTTGCTCAACCATGTTGGGTGTCTCGAGCAGATGTTGAACAGAACGTCCAAGCCTGGATACAACCGTCAATTTATTAAAATAAACCTGCTGATAGGCCCCTCAGACACATAAGAACTGTTCTGACACAGTGAAGCAGGCAACATGCAGCTCCCTACATTCGGAGACACCTGTATGTAAAGAGGGCACTGAAGTTACCTGCAAAAGCTCGTTGCAGCGCTACCAGCCACCCTAAAATTGGTAACGTGACAATGAGGGGCTTCAAGAGGGACTCCGTCGTGGCTTGTTTCATGTCCATTTCATGAGCGGTGTTCCTTTTCTTTTTCAAGCCATCGTGGATCCATCTAGCCAATGATGCAGCAGCTTGAGATATACCCAAGATGAGACCACACACCAATCCTATAGTGATGAGAGTTCGCTGCAAAGGCAAGTAGTCTTGGAGTGTGTACGGCCATGTGGACACTCCAGGGCGCAACTTCTACCAAGGCCATCCAACTGTAAAGTTTGACATAGGTATCGAAAATATGTACCAAAAAGCTTGTTTGGAGTACTTTGTTGATTTAATAAGAGAGATAGTAGTAAAACATACCGTGAATGGAAGCATATGCGGGGTATACTGCTTCAAAGATGTATAAATTGCCCCGTTTAGATTTCGTAGGGAGGCGTCCATAACATCTTTTATCTCTTCAACTTGTTGTGCGGATGCTGTCAAGTGTTCATCGAACGAATCCGCTCTCGCTCTGCATCCTACGATTCTTTTAACGCAAGACCTGGTAACCCACTTCACAGAAACTCCATTATTGCATGATATTGCATGCTTAGGGGCAGCTAAGTATCTCATAAGTTTGACAGGAGGTGCAGAACTGTCGAACTATATTGGGGTACTCATTTCAACTCTCCAGGTAACTTGTGCATCAAGGCAACGCCATTTCGGAGATAAAAAAAGCTTGGAAAAGTTATGACTGTAGAATTACAGTAGAGGGTGTGGATTTTATTGGGACGTGACGGAAAATACAGAACGGATAACATAGAACAGCTCGTTAGGGTAGACGTCACCCGGGAGTAGCTCGGGTTAACGAGAAACTTGAGTGAAATGTTGCAGTCGGAAAGCAAGTAAACCCGAAGTAAAATTTTTGAGGCTTGCATCGTTTGCGATGCCAAACCCCGCACGCTTCATGCTTCGTGTTATGGTTGGATTGTCCTCGCGGTTCCTTCGACAGAGGCGCAACCTCGTAATTAACTCTTAACACTTAATCATTTGCCTGAGCCCCTTTCAAAATTCATCTTCGCCGTGAACAGTCTAAGCTCAGGACCAGGAACCACCTCCTTCGTGCACTGGATCACTGGATACGAGTGAAACGACTATGTTACGTCTACAGCGCTTGTGGAACCCACGATCATCATGCGTAACACTATGAATTATGAGTTGGGGACGAGTGAAGGTACTCTCCGTGATAACGATGCCCTGAGAGTGAGCCACGCAATTTTTTGCATTGAAGGAGCTAGGCTGGGCTAGTAAAAAATGCTATCGTGGTTTGAAATCAATCCAAACAAGCAGCTTCTTAGTAAAGCTTCTAAAAAGAAATTTTACAGGCAGGAACAGCTGGTACAACTTAAACTGATGTCGAAGGTGGCGAGTGTCGAGTCTCAGATATTTTCCAAACTTAGATTCTCAGCAAGTATATATGGTCTCCACAAGAGCCTTGGGGTTTGCTACTGTTTCTGACTTTGATACACTCGTGGCGTTCTGTTGAGTGTACCGAATTGCATCACGTACTAAAGCGAGCTGCCCGTAGCAAGACAGCTACAGATACACACGGTGGTCAGCTTGATTGTACTTTCGAATCCAGGTGCTTTGGTAACGCGAGTCCCTCAGGCGTGAGAAGCTTTTGTCAACAAGTGTACTGTATTGTATGGCAGCAGAGGCATGTCAAAAAATAGCCACCTATTGCAAAGCTCCCCGCTCACCGAGCACAAAATGCATTCGCAATGCTTGCTTACTCGTGAAGCTATCGTCAAAGGTGCAAACTTATCACAGATGACATGACCAGTTGTAGTTGATTATTGAATCATAGAAAGACAGTTTTCCTTTCGGCCATCAGTTTCAAGTTCCATCACACTGCAAACTCAATCTATGTGCAGGCCATGTAATTGCCGTACAATATTATTGGGTATTTCACCGGAGGTACTTGACACAATGGTACCCACATAACTGTGAAAAGATGAAATATTATGGAAATCTTATACCACTTAGAGGAGGAAGAATATGATAAACTAATTAGTTTTGTTTGTATTATTTTATATCAGGTTAAATTATCTTCCAATGATAGAGAAATCAGACAGAATGCGAAATGCTTCATTTACTGAGGTGGAGGTGACAGGGAGTTGACGGTGTTAGACCATGACATATGTTTTTTTTGGTTACATGCACAAATGGGCATGAGCTTTGGCTAGGGCTACAAATACCCAGAGCAGTATTATTACAACTACAAATTCAAATGAAAGGACCGGTTCTTCCCAACAACAGTGACTTTGAATAATCTCATACAGTACAGAGTGAGTCTTCTAGAAGTAATGTGGCTTAATCTTTGGCACATCGTGTCAAACTTGTGAATGTTATAGCACTTGAACAGGCTGCTCTTCATTTGAACACTCACTTAAAAGCTTTTTTGTGTGAGGATACTCGATTTCCTGCTCAATCATGTCACATTGCAAAGTCGGTGTTGATCTACGCAGCTCTAATTATGTAAAGAAAAGTCGTGGGCTAAGAATCAGGTGGCACTGAATACAACTGGCAGATATAAGAAAACCAGCCGCTAGCTCTGTCTGAACTCAGAAGCGTTGTGACAGAAAGTGTCATCACAATCTATTAATCAAGCTGCCGAGTCTGATCTGTTGTAGGAGCCACGCCACTTAGGTTGATGTTTCTTGTCTACAAAGTTACAGGGACACCACAAGCTATTTCTACAACACTGGTTCTCGTCGCGGACACATACCTGCCTTGCAGGTTTTATGTCCACTCCCTCCGAGGGCTTGTGCAGTTATTACTCGGAAGGATTTATTCTCGTTCCATTTACTTCCCATCATTCAGGTGACTCAGCTCACACGGACAGAAAATTGGTCAATGGAGTGACCTCAGATCCATGGGCTCACTTACTCCAGCACTGAGCGAATACAATATACAGAGTATCTACCCCGAACTCTTGCAACACCATACAGCATAACACTGCAATGCCGCACACTTATAATCGTACACCCCTAGGAAAGCATTCTAAGATTCGACTCCTGGTCGCACTTGACGATCCTAGCTGTCACGGGAAACACATGGGAGCCTCCACAGGTCATCAACATTAACCAGGGGGTTGTACCACAAGATGAGGGTGCAGCTAGACAAGATGGTGTCTAGGAATACCGTGGCTCAAGATCTGACTTTCATTGCTCTCTTTCATCAACCAGCAGCTTCAAGGGTCGGGGTGGAAGGGCGGACCTATCAAGCAGTCCACCATGGCACAGAATTAATGCGATAGCAACTACAGGGCATTGTTGTTCTGGGGTTCGTGCCACAAAGAATAGCTGCCTGAACAGTGGAAAACTCTTGGAAAAGGTATTCTTGTACAAGATGATTACAGCTAGGTGCAAAGGCTGCGTAGGACATGTGGCTAGGGGTGTCATTCTGCGGACTCGTCATCATTCCTTTTGTGCTGGGGAGAGCTGGCCTCGTCGCTAGGCTCTGCATCACCATTGCCAGACTGCCCATGCGACTGCCCTGATTCTTTACCAAACGCGGGCTGCAAATACTGCTCGTCGATTTTTTTGAACTGCTTCAGAACTGTGTGTCCGATTCCTCGGTCAGATGGAGTGGGGGCATCGAAGCCTGTGATGTGGGCGATGTTGTGAGCCGTGCTCAGAACCATGTTCCCGACGTCATGGATGCTACCTTTCGCTGCAGAGCCCGTCCACCAACTGGAGCCACCTGGCGCTGCAGTCACGTTTGTGTCACCAAGCATATCTGCAGCATTACACACCTATCCATGAGTATCATATTACACTATGCCTAAGAGCCTGGAATCGTCTTAATCGTTCACAACTCAACAGGACTTCGCACAGATGCAGCAAATTCTGAACTAACGGCAGCAGCAAGCACTGCAGGAAAATTTGTGTATTGCTCACGCAGCTGACTCACATCCACTGTAAAGTATTCTGCTGTCACAGAAAAGGTGCTCCAAGCCATGATGTGGGTGGGGACCCTTCGTAGATAGCCATACTTAGTGACAAGCAGCTGTGACTCTCTGATTGACATGACTAGTGAAAACAGTTCGAGTTACGCTGCTACAGTTTAGAGTAGATTGAGTGTAAACATTCAAATACGTACCAGGGTCAGTGTGTACTTGCACGAGCTCACTATCTACGTCTGTAGTGGCGCTCGGTTTGGCCTCTTCTCTCCCGAGAGCATGGTTGCCCTTGGAGCCACTTGAAGGCGGCTCCTGCAGTCGCTGTGGCAGTCTGCTTTCTGGGAACAGAGAAGACGCCTGCCGCCTCTTTGCATGGCCCTGGAAGAAGTAATTGCTTGCGTTTTCAGTGTGTGCTGGGGACGCTGGAGACAAATCTTCAGCTGTGGGAAAGTGGCTGTGAGAGCCCAGCAAGCTGTCATCTAAGCCGTCATCAGCGTGGGGTGAGAACTCAGACGCGGAGAGGGGCCCTGCCCCCACTAGTTGTGCGCCAGTAACATCCGGTGGAGACACCTGCATCACACTGTACGGACTTGCACAGGCTCTTTGCACTGACTGGAATACAGTGGATCACTATCAGAGGTCACTGTGGTGTAGCTAGACAGCCAAAGATCAGACCTCAGACCCCTGGTGGCTATCCCCAAGGCATTCCTACACACAGGAGCTGAGATCAAGCTGCTGCATCCTGGGCAAAAATACACTCGTGGTCAATCTTAAGTGTATTCAAACGGCGATAGCTGATGCGTGTACGGATAGATACAGAGATACAGAGGGCACATCCTCGTAATCTGCATGAGTGCCTACCAGGGGGCTTGGCCACCATATGAGTCGGCAGACTCATAAGGGAGTGCCACAGGGATAGACACAGACTCCTGAAGTCTTCTGCTATCTTGTATGACCCTGTTTCAATTATTCACTTCCACCCATCCAAAGCTTACACTTCCAAAGCTTACCCATTCATCTAACACAAACAACCTTTTTTGAAACAAAAGGAGGAAAAGAGTTCTGAGGATTTATTTCAGCCAGCCCCTGCTGTGTTCAAGAGCCGGCTCTGATATGTCACAGCAACTCATTAGGATCATACAAAATGAGCATGTAAATTTGCTTAATGGGACAGATATTTGCTCTGCATACGCACACACCTGTGAAGGAAGGAGAATCTGCAGCAGAGGCCCTGTCACTCCTCCTAAGCCAACAGTTGAATACAGCACAACTTGCAAAGTAGTGACAACAATAGTGGCAGCATGTGAGTCGTCACTGTTATTCTTCGGGTCAAAGCGGTAGTACACCATTGCGACGGAAACTGCTCCCCTCATCATGCCAGCCCACCAAATTGTTATACTCTCATTCACAGAGAGTTTCTGGTTACTCCAGCGATTGTGCAACCATGCAAGACTGCATCATCAGCTGAGAAAGCACTCAAATCAATATCCAGATTCAAGGAAGACCAAAAACAGATGCAATAGACCCATTCACGCAACTGCCTCACACGCATAACCTCTGCCAAACTGGGCATAATAAAAGCGGTAAGAACATGTGCTTTTCTGAAACTCAGGTCAGCCTTGAACGCTCATGGTATATACAGCAGTTACTGGGTGTATCATGTAGTGGATAGGACCTCTGTTGGAATAAGCTTTCTGGTCCAGCAAGCTATATCTACCTGTATCTCACTTCAATAGCACAATCTTTGGCAGCGTACAATTGTTACATGCACCAGTGTGAATAGGCTCAGGTAGTAGGCGGGAGAGCGCACGGAAAGACAAATGCTGCTCGGGAGATAGCAACCAGCAGTGATATGACAACAAGGAGCATGAGTGACTGTAAGAAGCTTGCGTTAGCCCATTTTGCGGGATCTAGTGTATCTCGTCCGACGTACAGGAAGATGAATCCTTCCAGTAAGTACGAAAGGGTTCTGAAAGCGTTCAACAGGGCAGCTCTGCTTGGCAGGGAGACGTGCTGGAGGGCGTAGTGTGATACAGCCATACCACAGAAGAAAAGGGCTAAGATCCCAGACCATCCTAGAGATTCGGCTATCAGGTAGCACAAAAACGCCAGAGCACCAACAAGGGACACTTCCTGTGGCTGAGAGAATGGTCCTCCGTGCTTCATGACCCATGAGATGCACAGACCAGATACGAGGCCCAGAGTGAACGAAGCCACAAAGACGTAGATGAAAAAAGTGAGCAGAGATAGCAGCGTTGTAAAGGATAGACCAGCGGCATCTGATAGATTGCTTACAGACTTAAGCAATGCAACTGATGCCGCATCATTCATAACTCCTTCGCCTAGGACTATCGAGTACAATGCAGGCTGGGACTCGGGCCTTAAGACCTGAAGGACATTAATTGGTTCAGGAAGTGTGCAGCCCAGTGATGGTGTGATTGTAGAATTATGAACGCGGTTGTTGAATTGGTAGATTGTATGCGGATGACGAAGCGCCTGTACTCGATTATCACTTGAACACCATTGCCACTACTGCACGGGAATTAGCATAAGCTATGCAAACCATACGTTTTCACTTACCACATCGATCTGTCTCTGAAAGGTGACAATTGTAGCCAAAACAAGTCACGGGTATCAGCGTGTAGGAAGCCACACCTGCAAAACAGCGACCGAATCCGTTGCTGCGAAAATAGCTGCCAAGGAAAAACAGTCTGAGAGGGACAGTATGTTTGGTAGTAGGGACAAGGACGCCAGGATTGCGCCCAAGAGTGAGAATGATACGAAGGTGCCAAGAATCCCGAACGCGCAAATTGAGAGCAAGTTCTCGACGAACAAAGTCCTTCGAATCGCGAGGCCGCCATAAAAGATAATCGGTGGCAACATGTAGGTGAAAAATATTGCAGAATCAAAGGAAAGTGAGCGATGAGTATCCCCAGAGTTCACTACGTCCCACAGGAGCAAAAGGACACCTGACAGAACGCCCAATAAGCAAGCCATGCTTCCTTCAGAAATCCACTTCGTCCTTCACAGCATGTACGCTATGAAACCAGGAAAATTTATACTGGATGACAGTGATTGTCGGTATGGAAACTTTATGGGCGAGTGACATCAGAAGAATTAGGCAACTGTGTGTACTCGTACCAACTGAACATGCCCTGGATTTTGTGGCCAAAAATAAGCCAGACAATCATAATAAACACCATGAAGGTTGCAGACAAAATGGAGTGTTCAACAGGGTCGTCGCTGAACGGGGTTCCATCGGCGGGGAGCCCATTCGGTTCATCTGGACCGATGGGCAGTGCAGAGTCCGAAAGTCCACTCTCTAGTCCAGGCATAGTGAATAAGCTTCGCAAATCTAAGTTCCATGCACTACAGTGATATCAGTACCGTGGTTCTGTTGCTGTTCAGTGGACATGAACTACCGCGTAGATCAAGTTCTGAGCTACAACCAGTCATCAATGTAGTGTACAAATAAGAGCTCTCCTGGATGGCCTCTGGTAATCGTGGTATCGTTTGTTATGTATAATGTCAAACAGGTTGGTACATGCTGTGCCCGAGTAATTAAGCCGGTAGCCACTTTTCCATGTACAAAAAAGCGAGACAAGTTCTGAAGCAAATTTCAATATCTTATTCCTGATCCTAAACTATTTTTTATGCGCACTGGATGTTAAATCTACGGCTTTTGAGCTCACCGAGGGAGCTAACACATTGGTGTCGAATAATATTCGCATTGCTTCTACTATTACAGGATTAGCCGACATAGTTCTATAGCAGACGAAGTTTAAATATTAAATGGCAACGCCCGGGGTAGGGGCTGTAACCACGGCTGGGTTTGGGGTGCAACGTCTTCCTCCAGAGGTTAACCGAATTTTGTACGTCAGAAACCTTCCTTTTAACATGTCCCCCGAAGAAATATATAAGATTTTTGGAGACTACGGAGCTATAAGGCAAATAAGAATGTGCGCCACCAAAGGAGCGGTGTCAGACTGTAAATGGCACAGTCGATTTCCGTCTGAGTGTGCAGAGGATGCGAAAAGAAAACGAGAGGGGCGGCATTTGTGGTTTACGAAGATATATTTGACGCTAAACGCGCACAGGAAGGACTCTCTGGGTTCAATGTACAAAACAGGTGCCTCCCGAATGCACAAGCAACAAATCGCTGAATACACAAGGCACGGATGTATGTGAGCTTGCAGGTACCTAATTGTTCTCTACTGGAATCAAAAACGGCAACAACAGCACTTAAGTATGAGGGAAGAGGAAGCGCGATTAAAGAAGGTTCAAGAACGGCATGGTGTAGACGGTGAGCAGCATTCCAAAAAGCCGAGTTCTTAACCTGGGGGTAGAAGCTCACAGAATCGAAATAGGCTTACAGTGAGGGGTATAGATATTATTTGCATATCGATGTTTGCCAGGCTCCCCTGACTGAACTTGCGATACTTGGTCACCGAATATAAAGCTGACATTACACCCAAGAATTGTAACTGATAATCACAAAAGGATTGACATGTAAACTCAACATATGACTCACTCCTCATCATTGCACAAGCTGGCAGAAAGTTTTCCTCATCCCAATTTTCCACTGATGCTTCCCGCAATTCACTCTGCAAACTACTGTTCAGGTCATATCCTTCGGCTGCATTTTTACAATCAAAAGTAATCGCTGACAGCGCTAGTAGAAAATTTCAAAACGTAGAAATCTAACACCAACCGTACCTGGATTTGGTAGTACGAATGATCTCATATGTGGAGGCTTGGATGGAGACACGGACGGTTGAGAATCTCCTAGTTTTATAGAAGGGGGGTGATTTGGGGGAGATCCAGTCAAGTTTCTTGTATGATTCTCTTTCAAACTGCAGAAATAAGGTAAATTTTAAGAATGCAAGGAATCTGGCAGCACTTGCTGTGAGTGATCTTGACATATATTTCAGCTGAGGTAATCAAACCTGGTATGTATCCAGTCATTACGTGACTTTGTAGCATGCCATGATCCAAAGATGTCAGAACTAGGCTCTGCATCTGTAGCTCCATTAGACTCTTCTTTGACAGGAGCAAGTCGTCCAAGAGATTGTCTTCGATGTGAACGGTCTGAGCCTAGTGCAGTACCTTGATTAGAGGACACTTCTGCACACATGTGTGAGACTGATATTAAAAAACTAGTTCAGCCGACCAATGACAGGCAAACTACTTGCAAACGATCACCAAAGTCTAGACCACAAGGATTGTGCATGGGTTTGTATGCTGGCCAAGCAAATACAGGTTTATCTCAGTCATAAATATTGGCACAATCAAACTATTAAACTGACACAGCAAAGATAGTTTCAAATTGGAGGGCTTTTTCAACTCTTGGCACACTCTTGACAGATGAACTGGAATCCCTCCATTGAAGAACAGCCTGACTCTAAGTGCCCGTAACCAACGATGAGAGTGCAGAAACCTTGGTAAAGAATTTGAAAGTACAAATAAGCCTCACTTAGAATCGACTATCTTACTAAGCTCGTCAAGTGCCCCTGTCGAAGCGAAGCTCAGCAGTGGCATAACTCATCTTAGACTTGTGAGCAATGGAAGCCTTACGATGCACAATACTTTTCGTTCTTGTCATTTCTGCACCCATTCTCAACATACTAGCTGCAGAAAACAGATCTTTGCAGTGTGATCTGGTATAATGCAAGAATAATCATGAATAGGCACAACCAAGAGACAAGCATGAATGTAATATTTGCACCCGAAGCAATGGTACTCTTAAGAGCTTTCAAATACTACCAGCAAACAAAAAAGAGGAACCATGGCTTTTGCAAATCAACAATCCTATAACATAATTCACAGCACCTTGCTTCACAATTCCTAGGAAGCTGCATTTATATCACACACAGACTCTTCGTGACTGAAGGGAAAAACTAGCATTGAGCTGATATGAGCAACGTTCTAGAAGGTTCTGATCCTGAGGTGTGGGGTTGCAGCATGGCTCTACAGGTTTTTTGCAGTACTATTTACGACGCATGCGCAAAAGTATCCGACGCGGTGCCTTACTACGCATTCCTTATTCAAGTTTATACACATCTTAACACTTGTGACCGAGTCAAGGACTTGATAATCCGCTATAGTAAGAACTAATTTGTACAACAGTGCTCCAGTTTCATCATTTGACACAACTTGCAAGTTAAGAAACTTGAATTAGTGATATGTAATCTGACCAGGTGTTGGACAATTTTGAGCATGCGATGGAAATAATGCTGCAAAAAACTACAGTTGTTGCTTGATTAGGAGGCATTGATATACTTCCTGCAGCAGCAATTCTAGGTTTGGTATTGGGTAATAGTAGTAGTAGTCCTATGCGAGGCCTGAGCAGGCTACTTGTATCATGTCAGCCCTCAATTCATCTTGACCTTGTTGCCTTTACGTGTGTACAAAACCCTGATTAAATGCACTTCAATAGGCAGTATTTTCCAGACTTTGGAAGCCTGCCAGTCCCCCTATACTGTGACATTTCCATAATATTAATATATAGGCCAACCCATGGCCTACGACGAATAGTAAGGCTCCTGCTCACCACGGATGCAGTTCCATGATCTACTCTCGATATAAAGTATGATCTCAGCTAGCCCAATACACAATGAGAGGATTATCTCCCCAGGCGTGTCAAAATGACGTTCCCAAATCATATGAGCCCCAAACTGCAGCAGTTTTCGCAAACGTGCAATCCCATGGTGTGCGCGTCCAATGCGCACAGAGATGCATTCAGTGCATGTGATGAAGTCTGTGATACTTCACGTGCAGTGCGATTGCCTTCTTTGGTACACACGTGCAGGTAGTGACTCTGCACTCGACCAATAGTAACCATTAATGCATCAACAAAAGGGAGTCATGCCATGTATCATAATTTCTGTCTCCTTCGCAAGTACATAGTTGGAGTTTTGGGAGAAGGAAGATGTTTTCGTGAAGCCAGGTTTCCTTTCCTTCTGCAATCTGATGGAAGACATATGTATGCAAGCTGTGTTAAGATTTATACCAATTATTCTATCTGTACGTGTAGGCAACGTC
>JAULKQ010000432.1:0-18288 GCA_032356285.1 Smithsoniella earleae
TTAATCCAGAGCCTGAATAAACCCGTGCTGTGCACCTGTCGTCCACTTGTCGTGTGATTCCGATTCGAGTCACCATGATGCCCCTTTGTCGGGCTAAGTCCACCGTACTGTGGCACCTAATGCACTCAGGAGTGTATTGTACATGCTCCTGGGTTGAATGGTCACCAGTGGGGATTGAATCCTGATGCATGCGTGTGTGGGGTTGGAGCATGGGAAGGCTGACTGTAACTACGACTTACTTCCCCGATATCGACATCTAATGCTCTAAGTTATTGTTAAGCTGCCAGGGTTCGTAGTAGATACAGTGCTAAAATAGCAGTGGCTACCGTAGTAAACCCCCAAAAGTAGAGAGCTGCCAGTCCCCTTCTATCTGTGCTCATGATATGCTCGATCTTTCTCACACAACCAATCCTTCTTGAGAAGCTACTCAAGGGTTGTGACAGTTATTTGCTATAATCTTGACACTGTAAAGATGTGAGGTTTCTTCGTACAAGATAATCGAGTACTTCTTACAATATATGTGGCCACCGTAGTGTAACCCGAATAGCTGAAGATCAGTAGATGTTCCGATCTGTGCACAACTCTGTGGCACTCCCTTAAGTAGGGAGCCGACTCTTCCCGAAATCCACGGCCCGAAGCCTGGCCTATTGCCAGGCCCCTGGTAACCACTCATGCGGGCACTTATGATCTGCCCTCGATATCTAGTACTTGGGTCTTGTCTGGGGGTAATCCCATTATCCAGATGAGGCACTTACAGCCACGGGCCGTAACAGACACTTCTTGCAGAAGCCGCTGTCCCTGGGTAGGGGATCGGCAACAATCATCCATAATGTAGACTTGATCACAATACCCACGACCATTAGCCATTGCTGCATCAACCTCGCGAGGCCCTGTCAACAAAGATTTGAGTCATGCCAACCTCTTCTTGATTGCTCGTCAAAGAATGAAACGCTCAACAATACCAATCTGGGTGAACCGTTGGGTCGTCATTTGAATTAAAACAAGGCACATGCTTGCGCACCTTAGAGCTGGAGGCGTTTCGAATATTTACTATTTGTCGTGAGGCGCCGTCAGCGGTCATTCCATCGTAATCTTCTATTCTTCATGCTGCAGTTGCCGCAGTGACTGCCATTGGTTCATCAGACCGCTCTGTAATGTTGACCAAATGTGTGGGGCCATACAGAACCAGATTATCCAGCAGAGACTGTGCGTATCCTTGTATCAAAGCTGAGTTATGGACTGCACTTCAGGGCAAGTCAGCTTACAAAGCCTCGGGATGGAGAAGGTTGTGTATCCGATGCCGCGTGAGAAAGGCACACTTACCCACCGGCTGCGCCACGCGTACATTACTGGGGGCACGTGGCTAGAGGTACAGGATTGCGGCAGTGCAGTCGCACGTGGGACAGACGCTCACATGGCTTTGTTTCAGTCCCCCCATCCCCGCTGCCTTGTGGCCGGTGCGTATGGCCTGCATGCTGTGTTTAGCATGCACATGTCAAGCACGTGGCAGCAATCAGGGCCTGATAATGATGGCTCCCATGGCACTGACGGCATCAGAGAAGGCAACTGTGAGGTGCGACGTCTGGACCGATGATACGTCAACAACGCTCATCCTGGGCCCAGGGCTACTTGACGCACTAAGGAGTTCTGGCAACACATGATATCACTGTCAGATTGAATGTATGAGTGGACAGGCCTGTTGAATGTTCTACAGATTCTGCCACGGCCCCAATTTCACATCTTCTGCTGTAATGGTTGTAGCGAGCGAATCACTTAAAGCGTTAGGTCTCGATATCGGGGAAGTAAGTTGTAGTTACAGTCAGCCTTCCCATGCTCCAACCCCACACACGAATGCATCAGGATTCCATCCCCACTGGTGACCATTCAACCCAGGAGCATGTACAATACACTGCTGAGTATGCCAGGTGCCACAGAAAGGTGGACTTAGCCTTAGAATCATGACATCTGCTGTAGCTGGATGGGAAGTGGGAATCCCAAGCTGGAATTACCAGTTTATAACAATCTCTAACGTGATTCCTCTTGCCCTGGGAAGTGCCTTGCACACAAGCACAGGTAGATGTCACAATGGTGACTCTTGCAGGAAGTCCCTCGGGGTTTCCGATATCCTGCTGATTCCACTGGTGAGGGTGAACATATCCTGTGCACCCTGTGCTGCACACTGCCGTGTGGGACGGTCGCCACAGTATTTAGCGACGGTGCCATACTGTTCTGTCAAGTAGGTAATGTGCGAGAGGCTGGAGTGGCAGCAGGGGGCAAGTGGTGCGCCGTATTCGGCGACGGGTCGTTTGCTTGCCCAGGTCTGGATGGCAGCTGCGTTCTCCGCATGCCTGACGGCTCTACTTGCTGCCACTCCCCCCCGACCGATGAAGCCACGCCAGCCAGCTTTGTCTCTACCCTTGTAGACGGCACCCGTGTACAGCTCAGCATGCCTGCGGCACCTGCAGCCACCACGGGCGACGTGTCCCCTGGAGCCGATGGAGAGCAGGTGCGCCAAGGCCCTGTGCTGGTGAGGAGCTTGTAAGACTGGCAATTCTCTACTTTCTGGGATTTAAGTATTCAAATTCTGATAGACTATGTATGACTTGAGTGGGTACTTAACCCAAAATAGCTGGCACTCCTATAAATGGGAGCCGACTCAGACCCGAATTAGACACAGAGAGGCCTGGCCGATTGCCAGGCCCCTGGTAACCACTCATGCAGACACGTATGATCTGCCCTCGATATCCAGTACTCAGGTATGATCATGGGGTACTCCTCTTATCCATAGCAGGTACTTACAGCTCATGCTGTATGGGGTTAGGCTGTAACAGGTAGTAACAGTGAGACCCTTTCTTGCACTGCAGAATCCGTCGGTAATGAGCTATTGCTAGCAGTGGAACAAGCGAACCTAGAAGCCCAGGCATGTGCCCCTCCTCACTGCGGCCCGGACCTGGAAGCCAGCCCCACAGACCTAACAAATGTTCTAGAAACATCCGGAACTATGGACAGCCTGCTGCGGCAGCTTCGGCGAGCATCACATCTCTTCCGGTGTGCACAGGACGTCCGCCTGTGCACGCATTCCAACCAGTCGGCCTCTGACGGCCAGGGCAGACCACCGCCAGTCGCCCTGCGGCTGCTGGAGCGGCTGCAGGGGGCATGTGCGGCCATGGTAGCACTGCTGACGGCTCCTCTGGTGCCCCTCGGGTTGATCTCCCGTCTGCGCAAGGCTTGGGGTAGCCTGGTGTCGAATGCTATCACCCTTGACCCTGCAGCCGCTGAGAAGCTCCTGCCGTCCATCTTGGATAGTGTGCTGCATGCAGCAAGCGTAGAAGTCCTCGTGGAGTGGAAGAGTGTCCTGGGGGGAATGATGCATGCCTACTTGCCCCGCTCAGCCGGTTTCCCACAAACTGCGTACCGGATTCTCACCACCCTGCAGACCCTGTGGTCGATACCAGAGCTACAGGTGCCCACCCCCCCCTTCCTTCCAGTCAGACAAATTTCAAGTGTCATATCTCAATTATTTAATCAGATTTTCTCCATTTTGTTGATGTATCACATAAGCGCAATCCCTTTGTGAAACATGGGTCTAGTTTTAATCACGCGTAGCCTAGTCTATTGATACGACGTCGCCAGCAGCAGAAGCAGCTGTAACGTTCACCTGTACACCTGTCGAGACTTGGGCATTAGTGCCGTATTCTCCCTCTCAGACTTTCATTGCTGACCTGTAGACTGTGTGATGTCGTCCCAATATCGCCTAGATCACAGAGGCGATCGCAGCTGTCCATGACTCCTAGTACGATGTCTTGTCGCTCTTAGTCTGCCTCGATTTGTTGGCCATGGTGGGTCTACCTGGATAGCTTGTGTGTGACTCCCTTCCTGGTTGAATGAACAAGGAAACCATCCCCACTCGTAGCAGTCCCCACTCCATCAACAGGGGTAAGCATGATACACGCATGGCAGACACGCCCTTGTGCTATGCATTGACGAATCAAAGGCGCCAGCTGAGAACAATCCCAACTTGCTAGCAAGCGCCACGTAGCCCGTTTTAAATTCACCTAAGGGCTTAGATAATACACTGGCTACTGACCTTGGGGTATATCTCTATTGAAAATGCAGCGTAAATTTGAAGGCAGGAATGACGAATCGCAGCATCGAATTCGCATGATTGCCTCGGTTTAGAAGCCATGGTCGATTGCGAATAGAGTAGCTGCTCCAACCTTAAGCTTTCGAGTCGAAGAGGAGAAGTCAGCAGGGAAAGTCCATTGCCAGTTGCAGCACTCTTGAACTTTATAGCTCTGTACCGCCCGCTTGCTATTTACATTGTTGACATAGCGTACTCATTTTTTGTTGGGGATATAGTTGATGTTGGGCCAATCTTGCCAAACGTTTCAAGTACTACTCCCTGAACGCTGTAAATTCAAAGAGGTTGACATGTACAGTAACACTGTCAGGACGTTCCGGCATGGCATGACCTGCCTTCAAATCATGTCATTCTGTACAATCTTATGAGTGAATCTAGATCTAGAATATTAAGATGTTGCGTTGAAGAACTGCCTGTCAATGGCTTTAACCGGTAAAAATTTCTACTGTTGAAGCAATAATAGTATTTGAACTATTTCTTCATTCGACAGGTTGTTAGATGGGCGTGCGGCTGTGCGTCGTGTTTACCGCTGTTCATGGGAAGGAGTTGGCTTGTGGCCACTCAACCCAGGGGCATGTTCATTACACTCCTGAGTATGTCAAGTTCCACAGAACAGTGGACTTGAGTCTGGCAGAAGGGGTATCGTGCTGACTCCAGTCAGAATCATGACAGATTGTGTCGCATGGGGCTAGCTCCAAGCTTTCGAACCCATCGCTACAGCTGACCTATGCCAGCTGCTAATTGTCAGTCAGTGAGTCGCAACATGTGTGATTTACCGTAACATTCTACTTATTAATCCCAACAGGGACATCCGCTCCTTGTTGGAAGCCACGCCCTGTGCTTCTTGCTAGTGACAGCGTAGCGCTTAAACGTGTATCTATTGCCCTTCATACACTAATCTCTTAGTACACGGTGCGCCTGCTTTCTTGCTAATGCATAACTGTAACTTCAAACTGTTCTGAGAGCAGCAAGTTGACTGAGAAGCAGCGCCAAGTGGTAAAAGAAATAAAATTATTGCGTAACCCGCTGCGTTGGCGTCGTGTGACATGTCTTGGGTGAGCAAACGTACTGTAATTTTAGTGCCTTGCTGAAAGCCAAACATGGCGGTCTTCAGGATGTAGTTGATGTATTATGATTGATATTGTAGGTGGAACAAGTAACCTGTGAAAATAGCAGCCAGGTTGAGCTTGTGGCTGTGTGAAGTGACTGTGTGTGGTTATGCAGGCACTTCCATGCCATGGTGAGGCAGACATGATCCCTGATGTTTCGATGGCGTTCAGCTACCTGTGTACGCAAGTCGCGCGTGCAGCTCTGACCCCGTCGTCGTGGCTCAGCATGGAGAGTGTAGTGCCTCTGGTGGAGGTGGGAATGGCGCGCTGCTCAATGGCGGCCAGTGCAGGCTTGCGGCACGTGGCCTCCGGGGCCCTGTCAGCGCTGCTCAACATGCTGAGCGCCGCCGCCTCTCTTCCAGAGCTTTCTCTATCTCCGGTGCGCTTGTCCTGCACCGGCGCCACTTAGCTTGAGTTTGAATGTAGAAGTGCTGATGCAATCGCGGTTTTAGGTGGCGGGATGCGTTGTCCGAGGTGGGGGGACTATGATGATGGGCTTCGCGTTCGCCTTGACTGCACCAGGCGCATCCCAGCGGACGATGAAGCTCACCCAGCTGCTGCTGCAGCTCACAGCACTTGTAGCGCGCGCAGTTCCGCTGCTCTCGGCGCCCCCAGTTGTCTCCCTACAGCAAACCAACGTGACGCTGTCGATGCCCCATCTCCCGGCGTCCCAGCCAGCTCAGCGTACGGGGGGGCTCACCCCTGGCGGCGTTGCGCAGGGGGTGAGCTACGTACTGCTGTGGCTGAAGCACGCCCTCACAGGGCTCCGGCCAGATGTCCTGCGAACCCACACCCCTGCAAGTATCTGTGATGCGTGGCAGCCGCTGTTGTACCAGGCGTTGCTGGCTGGGATCCACCCGCCGTTCTGCCACCCCCCGATGGCGCTGAGTCAGTGCTGGGGTGCCGTTGTCCCTGCACCGGTGACCAGCAACGGCTTCATCCCAACAGCGATGGATTCGGCGTCCCTACCGCTCTCTCCTGTAGAAACTGGGTCCTTGTGCACGACGCCAAGCATGTCGTCGCATCAGACAGCCTTCTCAGGCTCCGCGTCCCCCTTTGTGGGGCTGCCCGCTGCCGTCATGCCGTTCCCAGTTGGCGGGAAGCCTGCTGTGTGGGGCAGCCTCGGCGCCGGGATGCAATTCGGCAGCTCCCTGCGCGCTGACACGCCGTTCGCTGCACAGCTTAGCCCCACCATGACGACCGCTGCTGCATTTGCGGACTACCAGGCGCCAGCGCCAGTCGCAGACGTCTTCAACATCAGCGAGAGCCTCGCCAGCTCGGCATGCCGATCCCTCAAGAAGGCGGTCCGAGCCGTCGTCACTACTATCGGAGCTCCGAAGTCTTCACCCCAGGGCGCCTCCCTGCACTCCCTGCCGTTCCCCCAGCCACTGCTAACAACCCTGGCAGGACCGATTCCTGTTCCATCCCAGGCCCCGCTACCCCACCTCCCCCCTCAGCTCCTCCAGCCCCCCCTGCTGGCCCCCAGCGTCCCTGCAAACCCGCTAACTAGGCCGTACTTCCCCGTAGTTCCTCACGTCCTCGCCCACATGCCTGTCAGCCCAATCAGCACGCCACTGCCAGTCGTACATCCTGCTGTTGCACCTGTAGCGTTAACACCGACAACACCGCTTACAGTCCCGGTTAGCAGCATTCCCGGTGCCTTGGTTGGCAATGCTTCGGTGCTCCACTCATCTGTGGGTTCACCTGTAGCACCTGCACCGTTCTCGAACCCAGGAATGCTGTCTCCCATCCACACCGCCGCTTGCTCTGCCACAGCCGGTCACAGCGCTGTTAACAGTATCGCTCCATTGGAACAGAAGTTGCAGGCTGTTGCAATCAGACAGTACAGCCACCACAAGGTCCGAGCACAAGAAAGTATGGAGCTGGAAGACGAAATGGAGTGAAGCAGACCTGAGGGGAGTACCTGGGTTGTCAGTAGAGTGACCAGACATTTAATAACAAGTGTAGTCTTGAGGTTTGATCTGGCACATAGCAAAATGCAATGTTTAGCTCTTACGTATTTCCAAGCTCTGACTTGTGTGCCACGTTTGCGCAGTTGTGATTTTTCAGAGAGAAAATTCTTGACAGTGTTAGTAAAACCGTGTAATCCAACTTTGACAGCAGATTTATGGTAAGTTCAAATGATCAACTTTGCAGCGTGGTGCGAGCATTCCAATAATATAGGGTGTGCTCTTACGTTCAATCACACATTTCATCCAGCAAACAGGTAGCTGCTCAACAGTATAACGCGTATTTTGATGAAATTCTGCACTTCACTTCAGATCCTGTCAAACATATCTCACAAGTCATTCACTAATGCAAATTCTTATCATTTCAAGACCACCACACCAACACCCTCTCGTAAGCCTAAAACACACAGCATGGCCATGGCAGAAATTCATCATTCTGCAGACGAATTCCTTCCTATATTTTTGTACAATACTGTTATGCATTAGTATAACCTGCCGGTGGATAACCTTCATACTCAGGCCCAGCATCTTTGGAGCCTGCTGTACCTGATGGTTTCATAACGGCCCCTTTCGCAAAAGCTTTGGCAATAGCTTTTGCTCGCATGTGCTTGTATGCACTGTAGACATCATACGTGTCAACAGCAATACCCATACCCGTCTCAGTTGCATCTCCCGCCTCATCTCCATACCTGTATAACATGTCTTAGTCAGGTTTGTCAACATGTCTGAAATAGCCTCACTTATTAAATCTACAAGCTTGATATGAATTGAGAGTCGATTCGAGAGAACTTACAACTTGAGCTAATGAAGAAAGCAAGTCAGTAGCTATTCGGCTTCACATGTAGAACATTAATTGAATTGGCTGGCTTGGAATGGAACAGATCATTGAGGCACAATTGGGTGGTCACAACCATGAAGCACCCATGTGGTCAAATGTGTTTATAACGTACATATATTCCTCAGAAAAAGTGTAATATAATCACATAATTCATTCTATTGCTGTTACGACCTATCCTTACACATCGGGGCTCTGGGTCAAGGAACATCCAGTGATACTTTTTCCTTCGACTGTTCAAACTCTGTCGGTATCCCTGTGGTACTTGACCAGATAGGTCCCATCGACGCCAAAAAAATCAGGATAAAACTGAAGCCACGCGAGAGCCCAGTTGCGTTGCTGATACAATAAACTTACGCTGAGTCGTCAGCCCAGTGCAAACTGTATTACGATACTCAATTCCAAGATTCGACGGGTCATGTCTGGTTCTAAGAACACAGAAACACTGTGTACATGATTGATCGAGTATAGATGAAAGCGTACCGGTACCGAACCGATGTTGCAGTCTCTGTGGCACCAGTCTTGAGTACTTGACGCCCCGCGTCATGCATGGCATCAAGCACCTCAACAATCGCTATTACTCCAGCTTTTCCAACCGACGCGGCGGAGTGCACCGTTGTCCCCTTCTCAACAGAACTCCCACCATGCTTCTTTACTCCCTGCGCAGTGTATTGTGCCGCTTTCCCGATTGCTGATCCAACAGCGTTCGCTACAGCTGTAGTTACTCTGCGCAGTATATCCACGTAACTTGCCACAAACTCATGCCCCTTTTTCATTTAACTGCCAATATTTGTATTTTCTGTCGTGTGTTGTTTGTCGTCCTGAGTACTCACGCGTTGTCAGCGGGTTCCACACCCCTTCAATTTCGACGTTCCAACGGACTTTCAAGCCATATTCGTTGATCCAGCACCGGTCAAGTACAAAACAATAATATGAGAGAGAGAGTCACACTCAGCTACTTTTCCTGTTGCGTTCTTTGCGTTCTCCAACCTTGCCTTGTTCTTTGGATTCACTTGCGTTTCCTTCTCATTGGGCTTGTACTTAGCCCGGTACCACTCGCCGACACGCATCAACCCAACTCCCACCGTTTCTCCTATTTTGTGTACAGTTGCGGCCGTGTAGTTTCCAAGGGACTCGATATCTGCGGCAAGCTTCTCGCTTGTTGTGAACTGTGTTCCGTCCCCAGCAGACACTTTCTGAGGGTGTACGAAAGCGCTGGTCGTTGGCACTCCATCAGATGCAGCGAATGAGGTAAATTGCTGTAAGCACCCCTCAAATATTTCTTGTTGATCTGGTCCTAGCTCTGCAGCTTACATGTTGGCTGTGTGAGCATGATGAATCGGCGAATACTGTAGACTTGGTTGGCCCAGAAGAGGGACCTAGTCTGGAAACATTCGGAGACCTAAAACATAATGGCGATACATGTTTAAGAGTAGTAATGCTGCATATTTCCTCAATTTCCTCAATGCTGACTTGGATTCATCCGTATAGACTCTACGCATACGATAAGTAAGCAGTAGGATCCATCCAAGTTCAGATTTAAGTGAATTTGTCACAGTCACACACAGCATATTCCAAAACTTCAGCTAAGTGGAAAGGGAGTGCTGTGCGCACCTGCCACAAACTCGACTATTTGGAAAACAGGGCAGTCTGGTAGCGCAAACATATATCCATTGTTGCTTACTTTCAGTACTGCTACTTCGGTTGAAAGGCGCCATGTAGTTAATGCATCTGGCATGCCAATCTGCATCACCGGTGAACTTCCAGCTTGCATATGTCCGATAACAACAGGTCCTTCCGTGACGAAAGTACGGGTCGCATTTTCTTTTCCGCTTGCTTCTGAAACCTATAAACACAGTTCTTGGCTGGCTACACCTCTTCATTTGGGGGTGTACGATCAGGTTGGTCAATGAGGTAACCAGGAGACAATTGGTAACCTTTCGTCCAGACAGCACAAGACCATGAAATAGGTCAATTACGACATTAAAATGTGGAGATTCGCTCCACAGAGTGCTTTTTAGTCCATCTTCCCGCGAGGGGAAGGATTGGAACATGGAAGCTAGCTAGAGTGTTTTAAGTGTACAGCGCGAATGCCTCAGGAACAGCGGTGGCCCATATGGACGTGTACCAAAGACTTCGAAATAAGGATCACTTTGACAATCATCAAGAAGCGTACCCCGTGTAACTGGACATATTCAAAAGCAAAAATGCGTGAATGTGCAGGAACGAGGTTTGCCATCTTGCTCGTATCAACTTCACAAAAGTATCCGTAGTGCAGACTGTAACACTTGTGTGGTGTATTTCTGGCATTAAGTTATACTTGCCCCATGGCTCTTTGCACTACTGAGAGCTCAACGGACTGATTCGCTGCATGCACTGTGGAGAATTCCGAAGTTGCAAAGACTGCACGGTACATGAGTCAAACGTGATAAATTCGGTTCATACATGTGAATCCTAGGTATTAATGCACTTGTAATATTCGCCAGACGCACTTTTGAAACCCCGAGAATGATGTACGGAACTTTTGCGGAACTGTTGTCAGCCTGGTATCCTCCTCATACACGTCACTCGCAGGCTCTCGAGACTGGGGCCAACTCGGTGCCGTAAATACCTTACACGGGTTAAAAATCAAATTCGCAACGATGTGAATGTTCAAACTCCCATGTGTCAGGGTGTCAAACAGGGTACTAACGTGCTTTAAAGCGAAGTGGGAAGAGTCAAATCCACAGCAATACATGTAGAGACACAAAAAACCCCCTGAGCCTCAACCTGTCTATCTCATCTGTACATAAACCAGCATAGTCAAAGTGCGCGCTACCCAGCACTTTCACAGTCTACTCAAAGTCGAGTTCCTCTCGAAGTTCATACAGTGCATATCAGAAGATCCTGCAGGAAACTTGACAGAGACCCATGACGTTGACGGAACATGGTATCACACAACAAACGGTACCGAGAAGTTCGTAACCCTACACAGCACCCCCAGTCCACCAAAGACTGTCACGTCCACACAACACATTAGACCAGCGGAAAACTACTGGGAGCTTCAGAGCTACCACATGCCTATTGCCCCATTGTATGCGCCAGACACAAAGCTGTCGCCATCTGCTTCAACAACGCGTACAGCATCAGTGTGTCCGCGGGCAACGCTGACACACTGCAGCGTGGTGAGGTCCCAGAACCTAACCATAGAGTCGTAAGATCCTGTAGCAAGGCGAGTGCGGCCCACAGCCAGGGCGAGCACAGCCTCTGTGTGGCCTATAAGCGACTTAACACAGGTATGTGAGCGGGTGTCCCAAACTCGGACCGTCTTGTCCCAAGAACCTGAGAACAACAGGCTGGGATGCTCCCGGGAGGATGCGAGCACCCTCACATTGTCTGAGTGCCCGATCAGCGTTCCAGTGTGCTTCAGAGTCGCAGCATCCCAAGACCGGATTGTGGTGTCATCTGAGCCAGAAAAAAGCTGGAATCCAGACTCCGCAAGAGCCCTGACAGAGTCAGTGTGACCCAACAGCTGCCCTTCCAATTCGAGCGTCTGCAAAACAACCTTGCCTGTAAACAAATTCTCTTGAATGCAGCTAATCAGACAGGCAGCAGTAGCCACAGTCAAAACTTAATGCTAGGCATCTTCATCCCCCTTACTGCTGCACCGGTGCAAGCCACACACGCACACCTTACAGCACAACGTCTTCGCCTCAACATTTCGGCAAGCACAGAAGACTGTGACTCCCTACTTGGCGCGAAACACATGCATTTAAACGAGGCATCGACTTTTCACGCAGTATTTTTGACAATGCCTTACCGAACTCGACAAAAATCACAAGCAAAGAGGGGGTCTGTGACCTCTGCATCACATTCACTCAGCTTACGGTCACTGCAGCGAAACCTGAATAGCCACAGAGCGGTACATTGATCTGTCACACGAACCCCAAGGCACTCCTACAAATAGGAACCAACTCAACTTGACCCAAATTCTATGGCCTGGGGCCTGGCCTTTTGTCAGGCCCCTGGTAACCACCCGTGTGATTAATAACTGCTATTGATCTGCTCTCAGTACTGTGTACCAAAGTCTTACCAAAGGGTGCTTCCCTAATCCAGATTCGGATATTTTATTCAAGATATGTCAGGTCAGCCATAGGCCATAACACTCAGGCACCTTGCCAAAAGCAAAACCAATTTATCTTTCCAACTTGCTGAAAAGAGCTGGCGAAGTAAAGTAACTCAACCTTATCCCCAAGCCCCTCAGATCCCCCCCCAACTAGCAGTGCTTAGTACAGTCCATCAGTACAGAGCCCCCTTCCAGTACCCAGCAGATCACCTGGAGGGGGAGACAGATACGAGCTAATCGCTCAGCAGTAAATCCTGGCCCGGGCAGCCTAAACTTAAATCAGCTATACAGGGAGCAGTCGGCAGCTATTCCTGCAGCGCCCCATTAAACACGAAGCCGGCGCTGACGCGAATTAATAGCCCATAACAGCGCAGCATACCTCCGAGTTCCATGCACAGATAGTGCGATCATAGCTGCCGCTGAAGATGCATTTGCCGCAAGGCATGAGGGTGCGGACGGGTCCCTTGTGCTCAAGCATGCAGCCAGTGGAGTGCAGTGTTGAAGCGCACCATGCCCGCACACTGCCATCGTAGCTGCCACTGAACAGCTTCCTATTCACAACGGTGAGAGCACGAACTGCGTCAGTGTGCCCTGAATGACAAGACACACAGTTCAGCAGTCAAAACGAAGCACAGACTGGCAGAGCCCAAAAACCATCCGCGTCATTCACGGCACATATTCCGACGCTTTTCAGTCACTATTATCACACAGACTCGCTCAATTCTGCTCACCAGGTGGGCACGGCTGGTGTTGATCTACTACCACTAACTCCTGTTCCTATTGACAAGCCAGCAAGCACTGAAAGACGGACAGCGGGTGCCATACCCTGTAGAGTCTTGACCACCCTCAGGGTTCCCATATCCCAGACCCGAATGGTATGGTCATAGCTGCCACTAAATAAGTACTGGTTGCTGGCAGCCAAGGAGAGCACAGGCCGCTGGTGGCCTTCGAGCACATGGAGGCAACGGCCCTCGATTGCATCCCACACACGTACTGTGTGGTCAGCCGATGCAGAGAAATACCGGCCCTGGTGCTTGATGATGGCCCAAATGATCTCCTCGTGGCCATTAGCGATCTTGTCGGAGCCACCACCACACTGCTGGGGATGGGGGGATTGCTCATCAATGTTCACCTGGTTCTTGGAAGCCCAGTCCTGGAGGCAAACACACCAGGATTAAAAACCGGCTTGGCAAGTCTCAGCACTACAAGCTTGAAGAAATATAGTTTCTCTTCTTCAACAATACCATGCAATACTCACAGTACTAGTCTGCTTTCAGGGCTGCTATCATGCTATAAGCCAGGTTTGTTGTTCATTTGGGTAATATGAACACTTGCAAAGGCACCAGCGTGAGTTGAAAGTACAAAACATAAGAAAAACACCAGCACCGAGCAGCGTAAGCATCGCCAGGGGAAAAGGAATAACTGAAGATCCAGGTCATGAGCCAGACCATCGAATAAATAAATTTGGAGTCTGCACGAGTACTGCCTCATGGCACAGTCCAAAATTCTGGGGCATGGTCTGTGTGATAGTTGGTGCCCATGTGAGGTGACGCGATGCTCATTCTCGATCACCATCCATACTTACTGACACAGTCTTGCTCATGCTGGTCTGACCTGACACAACAAACCAATTAGCAACTTGAAATAAATGCTTGGTAAATCAGCAATACTTGTAACCTTCAAGGCTAATGTGTCTTGGCAACCGTGCAAGCCAGAACAATTCTGAGGTATGAAATTTTAACGGACAAGTGGAAAGCCCCCAAAGTTCCTCATTTCAGAGGAGGCGTTCGACATTTCCTGTAGAGCGCCCAGATTCTGGCCATGCGGTGCTCGCGAATTCACAAAAAGCTCGCCAACTCGCCCCAGCCAGCCACCAGCCTACTCTTGTCACTTGATATTGCAGATCGATGGATATTGTAAGGCAGCAGATTGTTATAGAGTTCACCTAGTTGAGCTGTGGTGCGCGATTTTAGTTCGTTTGACCTCGCATGGAATGATTTTGAAAGCGAGTTAGCGTTGAAGAAGCGGGACAATGTAACCAAATGTCAGAAAGAGTTTCCAAAGCATGGCCCTGTCTTGTGTGCGTGACACATTCTATGAAATATCCGGCTGTGAAAGAGATACGGGTTCTTGCTTTGACAAGGTCACATGTGCACAAAATTACATAATAGTCAAAACAATCACGGTGAGATCTATTCTTGCGGAAGAAGCGCAATGAAATGCGAGATGCGGACGACCAATGAAACTCGTGTAAAGGGAACGACAGCCGGCAGGGCAAGCACCTGAATAATGTTACGCAGTGCTATATTCGGTGTGAGCTCTGTGTGCCTCAGCTTAACGCCTGTCTTTGGACAGGTTCTACGTCCGCTATCCAGCCATTTCTGGATACATGCCCGGTCATAAGTTTGCCCCGTGGCAACAAGTACGGGATCAACCATGATGTCCATGCTGATTGGGCAGCACAAGTCTGTGGGAACTGATGGTTTGGACACTGTAACAGCTTCAGATGGTCCCATTTCTGTGAACTTAGCAGCATGTCTGATTGTCTGGGCGTCGGGCGGTCGCGAGTTCTCGTCCAACCCATACTTTGCAGCGGACCCCGACCTGTACTGGTGCGCTAGCTCTGGAGACACTCCTCTCTCAGGATGTGCTAGATCAGATAAAGAAAGTCTATCAAATGATTGAGGGCCCTCGTTTCCGAGATAACTGGGTGTATCGCCTGTTTCAACCTCCCTGGACGCACGAGTGGTGTTACTTAGAATCAAATGACAATCCTTAAAATATCGTTGATATACTGGCTTATATTTCTGATCAGGAGTAGATGAGCTGCTTTCAAGAGACACCGTAGAAAAGAGACATGCAGCCCTCATACACGGAAGCGAAATTCTGTGTACAGTTGCGGCTGGTTAAGGAAGTTTTAGACTGCTAGAAATAAAAAGGAATGTATCATGCTCTTCGTAGTGAGGAGTGCAAACCTGTGGGTGAACTGCGACTGAGCGTTAATGCTGTTCTCTGCTTGATCAGATGGCGCAGGTCTCCCCAAGTGCCTACAGCGCATACTCACAACACGGCATCTACTTGCATGTTTGAGGAGCTTCAGGCTGGGACTCTTACGTATCTTGTACGCACGTACGCCATTTACCAAAGGCAGTCGTTCCCTTGTGCTGTTCACCGTGAAGACTTTCTCATGAAACACGCCATTGCATCACAAGAGCAGTATTTTCGGTATTTTGTGGATACAGAGGTGAGATACTAGAAGGCTGGGATTGGGTGGCTAGTCTAAGCGAGGGTACCGCAGCGTGCCGGAGCTGTCCGTATCAGCGTACACTTTCGCCATTGTGTATTGCTCAGGAACACATGTAGCCAGATTTAAGAAACAGCTGCGCTTGGATTTTCGGGACGCGGGTACTGTCTGTCAAGAATGTGAGTATTTTATTTAGGAAGGTGACGAATTCAGATTTGACGCCGATGTATTTTGGCAAGCGATAAAAGCAAGTGCTCGAATTATGTCCAGGATAGAACAGGACAGGACAACCTACTAACTTCGCCACCTTGCTGAGCACATCCAAATATTGTTTGCTTTCTAAATTTCACTGTCACTGTGACGTTTTGTGCGCTAAGTTAGGCTACAATCTGGTCGTGAACCACATGCGAAACGGTACACCGCGGTACGTAGAGGCCATGACTCAGCAGAGTACGTGAACATGTGAACAATTCAGCAGCAATTCGATCATCCTCGCGAGGCCTCGCGCCTCTCAACCGTGACCCCTCTGGTAAATCTTGGTGTACTGGGAGCAGTGATAACGGCCTACTTTCTAGTGCGGCCGGGATAAGTCCAGTGTTCCAGAGTGGAAAAGTAGGCATTGCAAGATGATGAAGCCCCGCGATATGATGAAGCAACCAACAAAAAACGGTTTATTGTAGAGCAAGGAGTTCCCACTGCCAAGAGACAAGCTGTTGGATACGCATTGCCAGCTTTCAGAGACGGAAACAAGGTCAAACATCGAAGCCCGACTTTCAATCTCAACTCTGCCGTCACCTGAATCGGGCAAGTTCACGGAATGCCCGCGCCCATATTGTTGACCTGACACCAATACGACATCATACGCTTAGTTGCCAGTTTGATTGCGGATTTGAACGTGATGTATGGTCCATTGCTGCTGCCTCATCCCCGCGGTAACATGCCCATGATGCATATCGTCGCCGATACGTTTATCATGGGCCCCATGGGGTTCATACTGAGGGTTAAAACAAGAGTCCATTCGTACATCTTGAAGATCGAACATTGCTGGTGTCGAAGGTTCATAGGCCTGTAATCCAATACCACAACTTTTAGTCAGCTCCTTGGATGTTTAGCTGTGTGTGAAGTACTTTCGTGCGATGCCATAAATTACGTTGGCAACTAATCAGAAATGAGTCTGTGAGTATGCCATGTCGAACGCGAGGGGGGTTCATGTTGTGAAAGGTGCCAACATCCCCAGTTCCCCAGGGTGATTGCTGATGGCCAGTGGCCTTGCAGTTTCGTAGTTGAAAAGGGCTGTACTTAAAGAGTTGTTGAAAAGTTTGCGCACAGTGGGGAGATATCCTCGAGAGAACAATCGCATATTCCATTACTTGCGCTATCCTGCACTCTTGCAGCACCCCAGCGTTCAATTTCACCCATTTAAAAGCAGGCTTCGTTCACAGTTTAGTGGCAAAGCGATACTTTGACACGTTACGCACCTCATGCAGCACCTTCTTTCCCGATACATGCACGAAAATGTAATGGTCACACATCGTCGTGCATCTTGAACACCTTCAAGTCACACGTGCTGCAGTGCATCTCGTTAGACACGTTCACTAGTGTCGATTGACGAACTGAGGTTTACATTTGAGGCGCACAAACGTCTTATAGTCTCAATCCAGTCGCTGCAAGTTCAAGCACTGCAATAAAATCTGAGACGCTCAACAGAAAACTCCGTCGACGGGTAAGATAAACGATGAGGAGAAAGATGACAAGGACATGTGCATATTGAAATCCCAGCATCATATTTCCAGTTCCACTTCCATACGTGAGTGGCATCACTGCTACATCATAGTACGGTACTTCAGTTAATGATTGGGTGTCAACACACTGAATTGCTAAACTTCGTGTGGAAAGGAAAGCGCACAAGGCAAGTGAGCATACCAACTGACTTGACATTGTGGAATGTGTTCTTCGCTGTTATCAATCAACTCCACGGAACAGCGACAATTCAAATTTCATGTTCACAAAAAGGTTGTTTAACAGCCAACAATCTGAATTACACCATACATAATGCAACACACCAGCCGTTGAAGACCTGTGCTTAGCTCAGATCTAACCCCCACAGGCACACACATCTAAATTATTAGAAATAAGGCACACAGAAATCGCTACGGGGGTTAAAAACTATGACATATAACCCCGGAGTCAACCCGCTAAAACCACATCTTGGAGCCTTCTCAACCTTGTTCCAGGTCAGGAATAGTGAAAGTGTCAGTAAAGCCGTCTCGTGCAAACCCTGCCGTATTGGAGGGGGCAGCGATAGAGTGTTGCCGGGTATATTCCATGCTTTTGGCATCCTTGCGGCGCTTCCAGTACCATGCACCGCCAGCAATGAGAGTGAGCAACGCAACCACACTGAGCACAATGCCCAGAACTGCAGCCCCGCTCACCGAAGTCGAAGATGACTCAGAAGATGATGGCGACAACACAGAAACAGGAGACGACGAGGCCGTCTGGGAGCGCGGACTTGCAGGCATGCTGGTGTCACATGCAATCGTCACTGTGCTAGCTATGATGTCTTGGTCAGGGCATGCCATTAGAGGATTACCCTTGATGTCAATCTGCATAAAACTCTTGCGATACAAGTGGGTTCTTCGAAGGATTCACGAGGGAGAATGAAGTATACTTAATTATATATGTTTACCATAGTGGAGCCCGAATATCCGTACATCAGAAGACCAATCTGTCACACAATCCCCAGGGCACTCCTATATACGTAAAAGCCGACTCTAACCCGAATTAGACACAGAGAGGCCTGTGTTACGACCCGTGAGTAGCTCCTGAGTATATACATTGATAACAATCATATTATGCAATACGGATTGATGGTGTGAGAAAGACC
>JAULKQ010000443.1:0-18284 GCA_032356285.1 Smithsoniella earleae
CATTCCGTGTCGGAAGGCGATAAATTTATCAGTTCCCACATAATTTGCGAATGATACTGTAAATGGCAACCATGTGTCATTTGGTGTCATGTCTGCCGCAGTTACTGTGTCAAAAGGAGTAAAAGTAGAAGTATCTCCCGGATTCGACATCGTACCAATAATTATATCACTACCATCATCATCGTCGTATGCAAAGAATTTTATTCTTTTCGTATTGTCTAAATCCGAAAATTCCGGACTTACAACTCCAACAAATCCTGTAACACCACTTGAATTGAAAATTTCTAAACTATTGGCTCCGGAATTAGGAGTAGGGAAACCTTCCGTACCAACAAAGGCACCAGTAGTAGTAGTTTGTTCAATTGGAGTCCAGCATGGGTCCAATGCAGGTTCTGTGGTTCCATCAAAGTTTTGCGTGTACGTAGAAGTAAATGGACTGCAAAGCGTCATAAATGTAGCTGGTCCACTCCAGAAACTTGTATCCCCAGCAGCACATATTTCTCTTACATACCAATCATAACTGGTATTTGGAGTAAGAGCTGTAGCATTTACTGAATTTGTACTAGTACTAACAATTGTTCCTGTTCCAGGAGTAAATCCCGCAGGTCCAAGCTCTACTTGAAAAGAGGTTCCGGGGCCATTAGATGTCCAGGTACCAACAGCTGAAGTACTTGTTATACTACCTGTTGACAAACTGGTAGGTGCTAAACAAGTAGGGATAGTTTCATAATAAAAGTCATCTATAAATGCCTCAGAAAAACCTTGAGAGTGAGCTATGCCTATAAATTCTGCCGAACCAATAGCGGCTGTATTGTCAAGACTAAATGTATAATCTCCCCATGTAGCTGTGGCACCACCAATGTCGTTCACATCTACAGTGTCCAAAATCACGAAAGTTGCAGAACTAGCAGAGTCGGTTAATACTCCAATATATAATGAACCATTGGCCGGTGTAGATTCAAATCCAACTTTCATCCTAATTCTGTTTGCTCCAGTAGGCAAATCAGTAAATCTAGGGCTCACTAAGATAGAACTATCTCCTGGCCAGTTTCCGTCGTTGAATTCAACAGCACCCGGTGAACTTGGAAGAGGTGTGGGCATGTCAAAATCAGCCGCATTTTCCAATCTCACATCGTTTGCTCCAGGACCAATTGCGATCCAGCAAGATATACCTGCAGTGTTAAAGGTTACATTTTGCGATCCTCCATCAAAATTTTGAAAATAACCTGCAGTATTTGAGCACTGACTATAGCTATTGGGTGAAAATGCAAAAAGAGTTAAAAATGATAGCAAAAAGCCGTATATACTTCGGCCTCGCCAACTAATAAAGTTTGGTAAAAAGATTCTCATATGATTCAGATTTAAAAATTTAATACAGAATAAAAATAATGCATCTGCTAATGTAACTAAAACTGACATAATTCACGAAATAAACGGTCGATATTTTAATATAAGCGGTCGATATTTGTGTAATTTAGATTGAATATAAAAAAAGCCAATCCGAAGATTGGCTTAAAATCATGTATGATTTTTTCAATTATTCAATCACAATTCTTCCGTTGATCAAAGTTTTGTCATTTCTGATTTTTAGAATATAGGTACCCTGCGCCAGTTGGTTTAATCGAATATCGTGATTCAATTCTTCACCCATGGCTTGAGCCTTTTCATTGTAAACCACTGTTCCTGTCATTGACAATATCTCAATATTAACTTCTCCGCTAATGTTTTCAGCAGAAATCCTGAAACTTCCGTCTGAAGGATTAGGGAAGACATTGAGATTCGTATATGCATTGTCATTAATTCCACCTACCGGCACAAATACAGCTTTCGTAGTATCTTTTATACAAGAGCCTGCATAAGCTGTTAATGTAATCAAATACGATTGCGACTGAGGGAATGTATGCTGAGGATTGGCAGCTGTAGCAAAAGTACCATCACCAAAATCCCAAAGCACCGAATCTACATTCGGACTTAAGGAAGATGAAAATGTTATGGTCAAACTTCCTGTAACTTGCGAAGTAAAATTGATTACCGGTGTAGTGCTGTGGAATGCATAAACAGGAACTCTTCCACTAATGGTTACAGAATTACATCCAGTAGTGCTTTGCAATGATTCTACATAGAGTGTATCATCCTGGGTTACATTGGCAAGGGTATATGTACTTCCAGTTCCCAGAGGACTTCCTCCAATAGGAACATCGAACCATCGATCAGTATCTCCTGTTGAAAATACTTCCAGGGTAACCGGCCCACTTTCGCAGGTTTCGCCATTGGCCACACTATCCACGACCGGCGTAAATAAGGAGGCAAATATTTTGGCACTTGAAGCATCATTGGTCGTGTCTTCATCTGTAGGCAATGCTGAGCGACCTATAACTGTATAAGTCTGCGGTACTGAAAGGTCAGCATTGTTCGTAAAATTATATACAAATGTAGAACCAGGGTTTATTGGTCCCGGGATTGTTTCAGTAGGAGATGGAGTACCATTTACAGTATAAAATACAGGAATATTAGACTGTGGTAATATACCTTTATTGGTAACTCTCATAGTAATAGGTGTATTGGCCGTATATCCGCAACCAGACTGAAGCCCAAATAGGGAATCCACTTTGATATCATTATTTGGCGACTCGAGTATATGGAAATTATCAAAGGCAAAACCTTCATCCTGTACACTTCCGTCCGATCCAAATACCACACGCATTAATACGCCTGAATTACCGGCATAACTGTTTAAGTTGTTTTCTGCCGTTAACCAGCCATTTGAGCCATTATTGCTTGTTGCTCTTCCTGTCCAACCTTCCTGATTTGTGAAGGACAGTCCATTGACGGTATTATCTGTATACCAGTTGTCCGGATCACCAAATGCACCTACAGGAGTCCATGTTGCACCTGCATTGGTTGAAGCCTGAACCTGTGCTCCATCCCAGGAAAACTCGGAATTCCAGTTGACGTCAATTTTAATTAAAGGCAATGTTAAACTGCTAAAATCGAAACATGGTCCTAAAACAAATGCTTCTTCATTGGCATTATAAACACCGGTTAAATTTGTGTTCCAAGCATTAACACCCGATGAAGCTCCACTTATATTCGCAGTGGCTGGCGTACCAAGGGCCCACGAACTATTGGTTCCACCAGAAGTCCAGCCACCATTTCCTGATTCGAAATCTTCATAATAAGGGAATGATGATATTACCGGAATACTAATTATATCTAGCCCAAGTGAATCATCCAAAGGATTTTGGTCTGCACTAAATGTGGCGATTGCTCCAAATGCATAAGTGGCCGGCACGGATAAATCCACCGTACTTGTAAATGTATAGAAAGCCGTATCACCTGGAAATAAATCAGAAGCTAAGACCAAATTTTCATTGGTTGCCACACCATTTAAATAATAAGAGAAATTCAATGTTGTACCTGTAGTGATGGTATTTAAACCAATATTAGCATATTCCAGGATCACAGTATCCGTAGCAGAAAGTCCGCAACCGGAAACAGGAGAAATAATATCGATTAGTTCTACATTGAAAGGTAAAGCTGTTTCAACCAATTGGAAATTATCAAAGGCAACGCCTTCACCAGTTACAGATCCATCAGATCCAAACTGCATTCTGAACAAGGCATCGGGTTGTCCGCTAAGCGATGAAAGATCCGCTGTTGCTGTCAACCAGCCTCCGGATTCATTTCCGAATCTACCTCCCCATCCTTCGCCGTCTGCGCCGGCATTTAGGAGACCGTTAAAATTACCATTATACCAGTTCGTTGAATTTGGATCACCAAGGAAACTTACTTTTTGCCAAGTAGCACCTCCATCAAGAGAAGTTTGTAATTGCATGCCATCCCAGCCTGTTTCAGAATCCCACCAAATATCAATACTAACTTCAGGTGCTATCAAAGAGTCAAATGCAAAACAAGGCCCCGTTACAACACCATCTTCATTATTAATATATGGCCCTGTCAAATTCGTTACCCAGGAGTTCGGCGCGGAAGCAGGAGAATTAATTATTGGTCCTGCAGGAGTGCCAAGTGCCCAGGTTGTATTGCCGCTGGCCAACCATCCGCCGGGTCCTGAATCAAAGTTTTCAGAATATGGATAATTGCTTATGATCGGTATACTGACCAAAGCGAATCCAAGTGAATCGTTTAAAGGATTCTGATCGAGAGAAAAGGTGGCTTTAGCGCCAAATTGATAGGTAGCCGGTACGGACAAATCAACGGGAGCCGTAAATGTATATAGTGCGGTGTCACCAGGTAAAAGATCTGCTGATAAAACAAAATTCTCATTGGTGGCTACACCATCGAGGTAGTAACTAAAGTTAATTGTAGTTCCTGATGTAACTGCATTTAAGCCAACATTGGCATATTCAATTTGAACCGATTCAGTCGCAGTAAGCCCACATCCGGATCCTGGAGATAATATTTCTATCAATTCCAGATTGAATGGTAAGGCTGTTTCAACGATTTGGAAATTATCAAAAGCAACACCATCAAATGAACCGGTTAAGAAGCTGGATGCAAATGCCATTCTAAACAATACATCGCTTTGGCCCGCCACATTTGATAAATCTGCTGAAGCCACAAGCCAACCATTAGAACCTGTAGTTCCATTTCCACTCCAGCCATCGCCATCGGTAAATTGTGCTTGAAGTCCATCAACGGTATTGTCATTGTACCAGTTTGTAGAATTCGGGTCGCCAAACGAACTTACTTTATTCCAGGTCATTCCCGCATCGGTAGAATATTGCATTTGTACACCATCCCAGGAAAAATTGGTATTCCAATTAATACTAACATTAACTTCGGGAACAATCAGCGAATCAAAATTGAAACAGGGGCCAGTCACAAATGAGACATCGTTGGTGGGATACCCTCCGGACAGATTAGTCATCCAGGCATTAGGTGAAGAGGCAGCTGTGTTAATTACGCTACCGGCGGGAGCACCCAATTGCCAAGGATTAGTACCTGATGTAGTCCAACCACCCGGGCCAGAATCAAAATCTTCAGAATAAGGGTAATTTACAATGGTCGGAATATTTGTAATTAGAGCAAAAGCGGTATCATTCGTATTGGAAGAATCTCCCGGTAATTGAGTATACACTTTGAAATTGTATCCACCCGTTGCACTTAAATCGATAGGCGCGGTAAATGTATAGCTCAAAGTATCGCCCGGTGCAAATGTCGATCCAAGCGTAATTGTTTCTGTAGTAATCAATCCGTTTATATCCGCTTCAATTGGGAAAGCAAAGCCACTGTTAAAAGTGGCGCTACCAAAATTGATTATTCTCGTGGATAAAGTTTCATTGGCTGTTAGCGCGCAACCGGTTAAGGGTGAATCAATAGCTATTACTGAAAAATCTTCGGGTATCGGTTGATATATTCTGATTTCATCCAAACACATGTCTGCATTAAAAGAAGATCCAGTTGAACCTATCGAACTTACAAATGATATTGTAATCGTGTCGTTGGCAAAATTGGTCAATGGTACTGAAATGAATGTCCATGGATCGTTGATAGAAGTATAGTTTGGATCAACACCAACTAAAGTTAATACCGTGTCTATTGTACTTACACCATTTACAATTACATGGAAATCGCCCATTCCATTACCAAATCTGTGATAATTGAAGTCCAATTGAGGGGCGGTTAAATTACTTACATCTACAGGAGGTGTTGTTAATGTAGAGGTTGCACCAACCGAACCACTTGATGCTTCCGGATAAACGTATGTTCCGGGACCGTTAACGTCACCAGTTGGCCCGGTAGCCGTAGATGAGGTTGTTCCTGTATTTCCTCGCCATGAATAGCCGACTGTTGGATTTCTTGACCAACACTGATCAATCGTTGCACCCCCAACAGGCCAGTTGCCGTTGTCAAAATCTTCAAAATATGGATTTGGGAAAATAGTACAGGTAGTAATAAAGTTTGCAGGCCCGGTGAATGATGATGTGTCTCCTGCACCGCAAATGGATCTTACATAATAGTCATAAGAAGTATTTGAACTAAGCCCGGTTAAAGAAAATGGATTATTCGATGTAACAACAGAACTGCCACTTCCAAGCACAAAGCCGCTGGGGCCGTATTCGATTTCCCACTGGCTTGATGAACCAATTTCCGTCCAATTTAGTACAGCCGAGTTCGATAAAACATTAGAAGCAAATAAATTGCTTGGGGCTTGAATAGAAGGTGATAATGTAACTTCCAAAGTATCATTAACATTAACAGTATCCGCAGCACCGTTAGGAACAGAAGTCCAGACTTTCAATGTATTGGTGCCAGTTATTAATTTGTTTCCAAGTGTAATTTGAGCTGAATTGGCTCCCGATCCATTGATGGTATCTAAAGGTGTGGTTACTAAAATAGGAGTTTCAGGGGTTCCATTCCAGGTCCAGTTGACTGTGTAATTATTTACCTGATTGGTACCATAGTTTTGAACAGTAGTCACCAAATTATAATTACCGGAACAGAAAAAAGTACCGGGAGAGTCCAGGGAGGCAACGCCAATATCATTCGGTCCGGTTACTACCGGATATCTAAGCCTTGCAATTACGCAAAATGAATTTCCTGAACAAATATTATTAATTGTAGCATCGCCATCTGCAATTATAGTAACAGTGCCATCTGAAGCCCAGTTGAGAATTGTGGCCAAAGGAATGATGAATGAAACCGAATCGTAATTAGCGCCACATTGTGCAGTCGCATTTGATTGGCCAATGGTGCTTCCGTTTTCATCTATAAAAGTTATAAACTCAGGATTTGTCGGCGTTCCATTTAAATCTCCATTATAGGCAAATGTTAATGTGGCATCTCCATTTGCATTGGGCGGAACATTTGAAAAAATCAAAGTTTCATTTCCACCAGTAGTTGGATTGCATTGTTGAGGTAGAGTAACATCATAATTCTGCCCTAAGACCTGAATAAATGAAGTAAGAATGGATAAAATTAGAATTGAAAAGAATCGGTAAATAGGAGTAAAATTTCTCATCATAATATATTTTGCAACATTAAAAGAATTAAAAAAAAATCTATTAATCAATTTATAGGTTTCATCATCGATTGGAGGGCAATTTCCTTCCCATCAAATTATCAATAGAATTATTTATCAAAAAAAAAGCCAATCCGAAGATTGGCTCTTTATTAACAAATATGATTTTATTTATTCAATGACAATTCTTCCGTTGATCAAAGTTTTGTCATTTCTGATTTTCAGAATATAGGTGCCCTGCGCCAGTTCGTTTAATCGAATATCGTGATTCAATTCTTCACCCATCGCTTGAGCCTTTTCACTGTAAACCACAGTTCCGGTAATTGACAATATCTCAATATTAACTTCTCCGCTTATGTTTTCAGCCGAAATTCTAAAGCTTCCGTCCGAAGGATTAGGGAAGACATTGAGATTCGTATATGCATTGTCATTAATTCCACCCACCGGCACAAATACTGCTTTGGTCGTATCTTCCAGACATGATCCAGCATAAGCTGTAAGGGTAATCAAATACGATTGCGACTGAGGGAATGTATGCTGAGGATTGGCTGCAGTAGCAAAAGTACCATCACCAAAATCCCAAAGCACCGAATCTACATTCGGACTTAATGAAGACGTAAAGGTGACAGTGAGACTTCCCGTTACTTGTGATGTAAAATTGATTAAAGGTGTTGTACTGTGGAAAGCATAAGCCGGAACTCTTCCACTAACTGTAGCAGAATTACAACCTGTTGTACTTTGCACCGATTCTACATAAAGTGTATCGTCCTGAGTGACATTTGCAAGTGTATATGTACTGCCTGTTCCCAGTGCAGTGCCACCTGAAGGAACATCAAACCATCTGTCGGTATCTCCTGTTGAAAATACTTCCAGGGTAACCGGCCCACTTTCGCAGGTTTCGCCATTGGCCACACTATCTACGACCGGTGTAAATAAGGAAGCAAATATTTTGGCACTGGAAGCATCATTGGTAGTGTCTTCATCTGTAGCCAAAGCTGAGCGACCTATAACCGTATAAGTCTGCGGAACCGAAAGGTCTGCATTGTTTGTAAAATTGTGTACAAATGTAGAACCAGGGTTTATTGGTCCCGGGATTGTCTCTGTAGGAGATGGCGTTCCATTTACCGTATAGAATACCGGAATATTTGACTGCGGTAAAATTCCCTTATTGGTAACTCTCATGGAGATAGGGGTATTGGCAGTATAACCACATCCGGATTGAAGCCCAATTAAAGAATCCACTTTGATGTCATTATTTGGAGACTCAAGTATATGGAAGTTGTCAAATGCAAAACCTTCATCCTGAACACTTCCGTCCGATCCAAATGCCACACGCATTAATACACCTGAATTACCTGCAAAGGTTGTCAGGTTATTTTCTGCAGTTAACCAACCATTAGAGCCATTTCCTGTTGATTGTCTTCCTGTCCAGCCTTCCTGATTGGTGAAAGCCAATCCATTGACTGTATTATCAGTATACCAGTTGTCAGGATCACCAAAAGCACCAACCGGTTGCCAGGTGGTTCCACCATTCGTAGATGCCTGTACCTGTGCACCGTCCCATGAAAATTCAGAATTCCAGTTGACGTCTACTTTAATTAATGGGAGTGTTAAGTTGCTGAAATCAAAACATGGGCCTGTTACATAGGCTTCTTCATTGGCATTGTAAACGCCGGTTAAATTTGTGTTCCAAGCATTTACTCCTGAGGATGCTCCACTAATATTTGTAGTTGCAGGAGTACCAAGTGCCCAGGAGCTGTTCGTTCCACTGGCTAACCAGCCGCCATTTCCTGATTCAAAGTCCTCATAATAAGGGAAAGTTGAAATTACTGGAATATTGGTGATCACCTCAGAGATGGTATCATTAACATTTGAAGAATCGCCCGGTAATTGCGGATAGATACTTACATTAAATGATCCAAATGTACTGAAATCAAATGGTGTATTAAAGGTATAGGCCAAAGTATCACCAGGTGCAAATGCAGCTGAAAGTGTTACTGTTTCAGTAGTCACTACTCCATTAACACTTGCGGCAATTGGGAAAGTAAAGCCTGTGTTGAACGTTGCTGTTCCTAAATTCACCAATCGTGCAGCCATTGTTTCTGTGCTGCTTAATCCACAACCACTGGTAATGGAATCAATAGCTATAGCACTGAAATCTTCGGGTATGGGTTGAAAAACTCTGAACTGATCCAATGAAATATCACCGGCAAGTCCTCCACCTCGGGTAGCAAGAAATCTGAATTGAACGGTATCATCAGTAGTTGTAAAAGGCACATTTACCTGAGTCCATGGATCCGTTTCTGATAGTTGTTGTTGTCCAGACAATGTAAAGATGTTGACCCATAAGCCATTATCAGAAACCTCTACATCCAATGTTCCAATATTAGTACCAAACATGTGATAATAAAATTCTATTTGAGGAGCAGAAAGGTTGCTGATATCGATCAAAGGTGAATAGAGCTCTGCAATATTTCCCGTTGTGCCAAAACTTGCTTCTGAATAAACGTATTTACCAGTTCCATCAACGTCACCATTAGGTCCGGTTCCGAATGATCCTGTATTGGCATCTTCTGGTTGCCATAGGAATCCGGTAGTTGGCGTTCGCGACCAGCATTGATCTATGGTAAGTGGGAATACAGCGCTCCAGCCCGGGCCGTCAAAATCCTCCTGATAAGGATTTGGGAAAATCGCACAAGGCGTTAAGAAATCACTACGGATTGACCATGCGCTGGAATCACCCGGTGTACATATTTCTCTTACATACCAGTCATAATTGGTGTTGGCACTTAATCCGCTTATCGTCACAAAAGTATCTGTGGCTGCAGTTAGTGTACCTGTACCTTGCGCAAATCCGGCAGGACCATGTTCAACCTGGAAGTTGTTTCCACCACCAAAGGATGACCAAAATAAGGTTGCAGAATTTGGAAGAATATTAGTTTCACCAAAATTGGATAAATCCGGACAGGTTGGAGCCTGTCTTACTCTAAATTCATCAACCGACATATCGCCGGTAAAACTAGTTCCTCTTGTTCCTGTAAATCTAAATTGTACGGTATCGGAAACCGTTGTAAAAGGAACACTAACTTTAATCCATGGATCAGCTGAAGCAGCTTGTTGTTGACCTGAAATGGTAAACAGGTTAACCCAGGTTCCATTATCATTGACTTCCAAATCCAATGTGCCCATTGTTGCCCCGAACATGTGATAATAAAAAGAAACTTCAGGTGTAGTTAAGGAACTGATATCGATTAATGGAGAAGTAATATCTGCCATATTTCCTGCAGTACCACCACTAGTCTCCATATAGATATATTTACCGGTTCCGCTTACATCGCCTAAAGGTCCGGTATTAGAAGAGCTGGTATTGGCATCTTCGGGTTGCCAGACTGGTGCGGCAGTTCCATTTGGATTTCTTGACCAACATTGGTCGATTGCCAAAGGAAATGTTGTAACCCATGCCGCACCATCAAAATTCTCAGAATAAGGTGTTGAGAAAATGGTACAAGTAGTTGTAAAGGATAAAGGTCCTGCATAGGCAGAAGTATCACCCGGTCCGCAAATGGACCGCACGTAAAAATCATACATTGTGTTGGCAGTCAATCCACTTAAAGCATATGGATTGTTTGAAGTATTAATGCTCGTACCTGATCCGGGTGTAAAACCAAGGGGCCCGTATTCAATTTGAAATGAACCACCTGAGCCACCTATCCAGCTAAGGTCAGCACTGGTAGGTCCCAGATTTGAAGCCAATAATGAGGCAGGAGTTGGAATAGTGGATGTATAATTGACATTTATAGTGTCATCAAAATTGGTAGTATCATTTGCGCCATTTGGATTGCTGGTCCATGCTTTGATATTATAAGTTTGATTGTTTACAAGGTTAATAGAACCCAGAACAACCTGTGTTGTGTTGGAACCTGTACCGTTGAGCGTATCAAGCAAAGTAGATACATTTATCTGAGGTTGAGTAACGCCGTCCAATTCCCAATCCACATCAAAACTATTGACCTGATTTGAACCGTAATTCCCTACGGTTACTACAGCGTTTTGAATGCCCGGGCATGCTGCCTGAGGGCTATCCAAACTGGCAATCCCAATACTGTTATTTCCAGTTACCGGTATATAAGTTACACTTCCGTTCCATTGTCTTGGATTATTAACAGGAACCGGAATACCACCACCAAAACCAGAACTGGCATCACAAGTGATGACAAGGTTACCATCGGTAAAAGTCGTTTGACCTGATGGGTTGGAATATATTACACTGGTACCTCCTATATAAAAACCATAGGTCTGACCAGCCGGAATTAAAAGGTTAATAGGAAGCGCAATTGGGTTTACGATTCCTGTGCCACCTGCAGGACAAGTACCTGTACCAATTAAGGTCCATCCACCTGCCGTAGAAATATTTGGTTGTGTTGCTCCGGTGGCTAATACACCTCCGGGTCTGTACCAAACATCAAGATTTTGGACCGCAGCATTGGATTGGCCAAATTCCGTAATTAAAATAGAGGTGTTTGCTGAAAGCTCAAAAGTAGTACCCTGTGAACCATTTCCTCCATTTAGGGGAGGTACAGTAGTAACTGTTAATTGAGCAAAAATCGAAAGGGGTAAAAATAAAACCAGCGATAAGCTTATGAGCCAGGATGTGCCGGAATTATAAGATTTGGTAGAGTTTCTCATTATTATAGTTTTTTCCAAACATAAAGCACCAAAAAAAAACGGTATAATTCAATTAATACTGAAAGTATTATTGTAAATATTAAGAAGGTTTTTATAATGATTGCTAAACTTCTTCTCTCAATTTAGACAGGATTCGAATCACCATTTTTAATTCCTCACCTTTAATGGTTTGACTATGTTCTTTATTGTTTAGCGCTATGTAATATAGAATGGCCTGGTATTCTTCGGTTGAGCATTCTTTTAATACGTCGTATTCCCTGAAGTATTCAAAAAAATTGGCAACAAACACCTTTAGTTTTAAATGGTCTGTGAATAGCTCTTTTAAAGGAGTAGATAAAATCACATCTTTTAATCCTTGCCATTCGGATTGAATATTTAAGGGATTAAGATCAATACTTTTAATTGTTAGTTTTTCCAATGCATTCGATAATGACGAATCAATAATACACAGTGTGAAAAAAAATCCATGTGCATAACTCAAAAATTTATCCACATAAATGAAATTAAATTTCAAAAGGTCTGATTATCAGTAAATGAAGTTTTTGAACTTCCATACTTAAATTTAAATCCTTCCTTTTTTCCTTTGTATTTAAGGCCGTCTCGATCGTGGACAAGATAAGCACCTTCAGGTATAGCCAGAACAGTAGCTTCTTTATTTATGGTAATATATTCTTCTATTCTTTGGTCTCTTGTTTCACCTTTATGCCCGGCAGGTAGAGCATTGGTATAATGTGGGTTAATCTGATAATTAATAAGATTTAACGCTTCAAATTTTGGGGGTTCTATGATAGGCATATCATTGGTGGTGCAAATAGTTGGTCCTGCGAGATTGGAACCGGCACTCCAGCCAATATAAGGAAAGCCATCAGTTACTTTATTTCTTATTTCCTGCAGAATATTAAAATGGTAACACCTTTCAAGCAGTCGGAATGTATTCCCTCCTCCAACTATTATTCCATTGGCTTCTCGGATGGCCTTTATTGGATCATCAAAATGATGAATACTTTGTACGACTTTTCCTATTTTATTTAAAGCTTCATTGACCTTGTCTTCATATTCATCATATGAAAACGTGACGCCGGCAAATGGAATGAAAATAGCATCTTTAGTTTCACCCATAAAATCGGATATTGTATCTAACGCGAATTCGAGGTAGTTTTGATCCGGTAAGGATGAATTGCTTAGTAATAGAAGTCTTTTAGTCATCGGGTGAAAATCTGAACTATGAGGATGAATTACAAGTTTTTTATCATGTATTACCTATGATGTGAAATTTATAATGTTAGTACGGGTTTTCCGATATCTTGTATTTATTTCTGTAATGGTATTTTTTATCATTTTGATTGCAAATGTCATTGTTATATTCAGTACTCGAAAAGGCATTTTAAATACTGAGCAAAAACTTCCTGAAAGTTATTATGCAATGGTTTTGGGAACCTCCAAGAAGTTTGCTTCCGGTTCTGAAAACCTGTACTATAAAAACAGAATGATGGCGGTCAAAGATTTAATGGAAAAATCAAGCCCTAAGTTTTTAATTTTAAGCGGTTCAAATCCTTCTGTTTATTACAATGAGCCAAGAGATATGAAATTGTCGCTTTCTGAATTGGGAATAGATTCATTAAATTTTATAATCGACTCCCATGGAGACAATACATTTGAATCCTTGGAAAATTATTCCCAAAACTATGAGAAAGATTCTCTAATAATAATTACCCAAACGTTTCATGCCTATCGTACGCTTCTTATTTGTAAACAACTGAATATCAATGCGATGGTATATCCGGCTGAAGAAGTTTCTGCAGATATCACCAACAAACCACTGGTCCGTGAAGTTTTTGCCAGGGTTAAAGCTTTGTGGGAATTTTACCTTTTTGATGCTTAATGCTTTCTTTGCCCTTTCAATTTAATTATAGCCTTGCTGGGTATTATGTCGAAGTGTAAACTATTAATTTTCTTTTTTCTGATACTCGGCCTCTCGGATTACTCATATGGGCAATTTGTTGTAAAAGGAAAAATTACCGATGCCAAAACAGGTGAGGGTTTGCCCTTTGTCAACGTGTTTTTTCCCGGATCGAGTATAGGTACCACTACAGATTTTGAAGGCTATTATACTTTAAAAGCGCAAAATGCACAAGACTCAATAAGAGCAACTTATATCGGTTTTGTCTCCAGGACAAAAGCACTTGAAAAAATACCTGCACAAAGCATCGATTTTCAATTGAGCGAATCATTGATGCAGCTGGACGAAGTAGTAATTCATCCGGGTGAAAACCCCGCTTTTCCAATCATGAGAAAAGTGATTGAAAATAAAGATAAATATGATAAGAGAAGCCTTGAAGCCTATCAGTACGAGAGCTACAATAAAATTGAAGTAGATATCAATAATATCTCCGAAAAATTTAAGAAACGCAAGATATTCCAAAAGGTAGTAGACCTCTTTGATAGCCTGGAAGCCATGGCAGGGGAAGATGGTGAGCCCGTTTTGCCTTTATTTCTATCGGAATCCGTTTCAGACTTTTATTTTAGAAGAGATCCGGAAAAAAGAAGGGAGATTATAAAAAAAACCAGATTTAAAGGCGTGGGATTAGAAGATGCCAGCCTTGTTTCTCAATTGATAGGATCTACTTTTCAGGAATACAATTTCTATCAGAATTATCTCACCATTTTAAACAAACAGTTTGTCTCACCCATTTCGAATAGTTGGAAAACGTTTTACTATTATTTGCTTTCAGACAGCTCATATATCAATGGTGAATTTTGTTATAAACTGGACGTGGACCCAAAAGTGAAAACTGATCTGGCTTTTTATGGATCTATTTGGGTTTCAAAAGAAAGCTATGCTTTAAAACAGGTCGATCTCAGTATTACAAAAAATGCCAATCTCAATTATGTAGAAGCGATTACCATACAGCAGGAGTTAACAGAAACTGCTGCAGGAGCTTATTTACCGACAAAAAACAGAGTAATAATTCGCGTTGCCAATCTCGATGATCAATGGGCAGGATTCTTGGCAAAATTTTATACCTCAAATGAGAATATCATTGTCAATGAACCAAAAGAGACTAGTTTTTATGATCAGTATTTGACGCTCTCAGAAGAATTTGACGACGATGATGATACCTATTGGACCCAAATAAGGCATGACTCTTTAAGCGATGCTGAGCAATATGTCTACAATATGATCGATTCTATTAACGACCTGCCGGTAGTTAAAACTTATGTTGAAATCATTGATATACTTGTGAATGGCTACAAGGATTTTGGGCCACTGGAAATAGGACCGCACATATATAGTTTTGCTTTTAACAATATTGAAAATAGCCGATTCAGACTTGGGTTCAAAACAAATTATCTCTTTAGCGATCATTGGACCTTGAGCGGCTATGGTGCTTATGGAAGCGGTGATGGCGTATTTAAATACGGCGCCAGAGTGGACTATCTGGTGTCCAAACAGCATTGGACGAAATTTTCAATTTCCAGAACCTACGATCTTTTTCAGGTAAGCGTTGATCCCGAACGCTTGGAAAATAATAACCTGTTTTACGCCTCAACATTTTGGGGAAACCTTAGAAGGCCATTCTATAGTGAAATCAATGAATTATCGGCTAAATCAGATCTGTTTAGTGGTATTACAGCAGGTGCTAAAATTAGAACTCAAACCTTCGAACCTCATTCGAGTTATGGATTTGGTTATGGGGAATTGAATTCCAGGCGATTCAGGACAACAGAATTGGAAGGTTTTGTCAGAATAACCAGAAATGAAAAATTTATACTCAATGACAATGAAAGAATAAGTCTTGGTTCGCCGCGATGGCCAATATTTACATTGCGTTATACCAAAGGATTGAAAAATACCCTTGACAGTGATTTCGAATACGACAAAATGGAAATGAGAATTGAAAAGAAATTCAAAATGGGATTTTGGGGCGTTTCGAGATATGATCTCAATTTTGGAAAAATTTATTCTACAATTCCATATCCATTATTAAATGCTCATTTAGGAAATGCTAATTCAGTTTTTTATACTTCGGCCGCATTTAACCTTATGAGAAGATTTGAATTCGTCAGTGATGAATGGGTGTCTTTGCGATGGATTCATTTCTTTGAAGGGAATATTCTAAACAGAGTTCCATTAATCTCAAAACTAAAATGGCGTATGTTGGCTCAGGCCAATGTTTTATTTGGTAGCCTGGGTCAGAACAATATCAATATTATTTCCGTTAACGATGAAAATCAAAACTCAGTGATTCCTCCATTGGGTTTGAATCGCTCTGAACCCTACATTGAAGTTGGCTATGGAATTGAGAATATATTCAAATTCCTCAGGGTGGATGCATTTCATAGAATTACATATTTAGGTGATCAATATGCAGATGAAAATGGGAATAAGCCACCTAAATTTGGTGTTAAAATGTCTTTGCAATTCATTCTATAATCGCATTTGAATATTGTAATCCTTAGTCTAATTTTGAAACTTAATTAAGCCAATGAATAATATTAAATCTCTTTCTTACCTTTTTGCAATTCTCATTTTTCTGTTTGCCTGTAGCGGTGAAAAGAAAAAAGAAAGAAAGAAATTAATAGACACAGATATTTCGATTAACTCTCCGGAGTACAAACGGAAGCAAATTTCTATCGTTTCAGAACAAATAGAGGAAGCACCCAACATTGCCAGAAATTACGACAACCGTGCTAAACTGTATCTGGAGCTGGAAAATTACGATTCGGCTCTGGCAGATGCGAGCAGAGCCATACAGCTCGATTCTACCAATGAATACTATTATTTCACTCAATCTAAAGCCTATAAAGGGCTTCAGCGAATTGGAGAAGCTTTTCTGGCCGCAAAGAATGCGGAGAATAGGTTTATCAAATCCCCGGATTTTTATTCATACCTGGGAAAACTGTACTTTATTACACAAGATTATGGTGCGTCCATTCACTACCTCGATTTGGCCGAGGATCTTGCACCATTTCATACTGAAACCTTTTTTATGAAAGGTTTGATTTATTTGGAGCTTGGTGATACCATAAAAGGAATTAAGTTTTTGGAATTAGCCATAGAACAGGTACCGGATGATACTGATATATTTAATGTGATGGCCAGCGTATACAATGCCATGGGGCAACCGGAAATGGCGATTGAATATTTAAAAACAGGGCTGAGAATGAGTACCAAGGATCCTTTTCTTCACTATAATATGGGTGTAACAATGCTGGATATGGGAATGCCTGATTCAGCAAAATTTTATTTTGCAATGTCAACCCGGGTAGACAGCACATTTTATCTCGGGCATTACAATATGGGCGTATTGAGCTTCACAGATGAAAACTGTGAAGAAACAATAGCGTATATGACCAAGGCTACTAAATTCAAGGAAGATGTAGAACGCGCACAAGCGTATTTGGGTTACTGTTTAGAAAAACTTGGATACCACCTTGAAGCGCTTGAAGCATTTAAAAAGGCCTTGGAAAAAGAACCCGAAAATCAGAGCTTAAAAGCTGCTAAGGATCGTGTACAACAGAAAATTGATTTCGAACGACAATCCTCTTAATTAATGTCATCAAAGCAAATATTTATTACGCTTCCAAACGGAGAAAAAAAAGCCTATCCCAAAGGCAGCACAGGATTTGAAATAGCTAGCGATATCAGTGAGGGGCTTGCAAGAAATGCGCTTTCAATTAAAGTAAATGGCATTGTGCGTGAAATCCACAGAGCAATTGATGAAGATGCGGAAGTGCAAATTCTTACCTGGAATGACCAGGAAGGCAAGGAAACATTTTGGCATTCTTCAGCCCACCTTTTAGCGGAAGCTGTCGAAGCGCTTTATCCCGGTGTTAAGTTTGGAATTGGTCCGCCGATTGAAAATGGGTTTTACTACGATATTGATTTTGGCGATCGCGAGTTTTCATCTGATGACTTTCCAAAACTCGAGGCTAAAATGACGGAATTGGCCCGTCAAAAAAATGAATTTGAAAGACGGGAAATCTCTAAATCAGATGCTTTATCTTATTTTAAAGAAAAAGGTGACGAATATAAAATTGAATTAATCGAAGGCCTTAAAGATGGCGAAATCACTTTTTACCATCAGGGCAATTTTACAGATTTGTGTCGCGGGCCTCATATTCCAAATACAGGCTTGATTAAAGCAATAAAACTATTGAATACTGCCGGAGCGTATTGGAGAGGAGATGAGAAAAGAAAACAACTGACCAGAATTTACGGCATTACCTTTCCCAAGCAAAAGGAGCTGACCGAATATCTGGAGCTCTTAGAGCTCGCAAAACAAAGAGATCACCGTAAACTGGGAAAAGAGTTAGAGTTATTTACTTTTTCCGAAAAAGTGGGAATGGGGTTGCCACTTTGGTTACCAAAAGGAGCGAGGTTGAGGGAAAGACTTGAAAATTTTCTAAAAAAAGCACAGGTAAAGGCAGGTTATGATCCGGTTGTGACCCCACACATTGGTCATAAAAACCTGTACATAACCTCGGGACATTATGAAAAATACGGGGAAGATTCTTTTCAACCAATTCAAACGCCTCATGAGGGTGAAGAGTTTTTGTTGAAACCCATGAATTGTCCACATCATTGCGAGATTTACAAAAGCAGGCCGAGGTC
>JAULKQ010000454.1:0-66900 GCA_032356285.1 Smithsoniella earleae
GCTCATCCAGCACAATCGAAAACAGCAGTCACACAGAAGTCATACAAGGGAGACTCGAATGACCCACAGGAATTGTTTAGCCGCCAGCATAGCCCTGGCAGTTGCCGGAATGGCCAGCCCCACGCTGGCCCAGGATCAGGAATCCACCAGCCGCCTGGAAGAATTGGTAGTAGTAGGTACCCGTAGCGAACAGCAGCTGGGCTCCATCCCCGCCGGCGTCAGCGTCGTCAATATGGATGATCTCCAGTTAGGCCGCCAGGAACTGGGTCTGGATGAATCCCTGGTTCGTGTGCCCGGGCTTTTCATGCAGAACCGTTATAACTTTTCCCAGGATCTGCGGGTTTCCATCCGTGGATTCGGTGCCCGCGCCAATTTCGGTATGCGCGGCATCAAGGTCTATTCCGACGGGATTCCGGTCACCCTGGCCGACGGCCAGAGCGGCACCGATGACCTGGACATCGGCTCGGCCCAGAGTGTTGAAGTAGTACGCGGCCCCTCGGCGGCACTGTACGGTACTGCTTCCGGCGGTGTGATCAGCATTACCACTGAAGAGCCTACCGAAGAGCCCTTCATCGACACCAAGATTACCGCCGGTGAATACGGCCATCAGAAGCTGCAGGTGAAAGCCGGTGGCCAGACTGGCCGATTGGGTTATCTGGTGAATGTCTCCCATCTGGAGATGGACGGCTACCGTGATTACTCCGGTGTGCAGCACAGCCTGCTCAACAGCAAGTTCCGCTATGACCTGGATGCCGATTCCAACATCCAGTTGATTGCCAATGCCGTCAACTCACCCTATGCCGAGGATGCCGGTGGCGTCACCCTGGCAAACATAGCCGCCGATCGCACCGGCGCCCAGGCCCGGAACCTGAGCTCCAATGCCGGTGAGACCTTTGATGCCCAGCGTCTGGGTCTGGTGTACAACCGCCAGCTCGATGCGAGCTCCGATCTGACCGTGCGCACCTATACCTCCTGGAAGGAATTTTCTGCCTTCCTGCCAATTGGTACTCACATTCCCTTTGTTGGTGACGATGGCTCCATCGCCTATGATCGTCACTTCTTCGGTGGCGGTTTCCGTTATACCCGCCGCGGCGAACTGGGTGGCCTGGACAACAGCTTCACCATCGGTGCCGATGCCGATTACCAGCGCGATGACCGTCAGCGTTATCTGAACAATGCCGGTGTACGCGGTGATCTGACTTTCAACCAGGAAGAGGAAGCCGAAGCCCGGGGTATTTATTTCCGCAATGAAACCGCGCTGAACGACACCATCTCCCTGAGCGTGGGCGGCCGTTATGACAATATTGACCTGTCGGTCAATGACCTCTATCTGGCCAATGAAGACCAGAGCGCTTCGTTGAGTTTCAATGAGTTCAGTCCTTCAGTCGGACTGCTGATTCAGGCCAATGACCAGACCAGCCTGTACGCCAACTACTCTTCTTCCTTTGAGACACCGTCTTTCACGGAACTGGGTGGACCGGCACAGGACTTCACTGTCAGCCTGGGTGGTTTTTCCAATGTGAATGCCCAGACCGCCGACAGCTTTGAAGTGGGCGCCAAAGGCACTTTCGCCGATGGTGATGTCTACTACGACCTGGCGCTGTACACCATGGACGTGGAAGATGAGATTGTGAATGTCTCCAGCATCTCCAACCGCGCCTTCTTTGAAAACGCCGACACTGATCGACGTGGACTGGAAGCCCAGGTACAGGCACAGCTGACTGACCGCTTTGAAGCGGTAGTTAGCTATACCTACTCAGACTTCGAGTTTGAATCTTTCGCCGGTAATGCCGCAGCCGTCGGCCAGCCGATTCCGGGTATTCCCGAGCATCAGTTCTACGCCGAGCTGTCCTACAACCTGCCCTCCGGTGCCTATGTGGTACTGGATGCGCTGAATGTGGGCGAGTTCACCATCAACAATGCCGGCACCACCAAGGTGGATGACTACCTGGTTTCCAACCTGCGTCTGGGTTCTTCCTATGACTGGGGCGATGCCAATTTTGCGCCGTTCATTGGTGTGAACAACCTGTTCGATGAAGAATACTTCTCCAACGTTCGCATCAATGCCTTCGGTGGCCGCGCCTACGAGCCTGCCCCGGAGCGGCATATCTATGGCGGTTTCAATATCCGCTTCTGATAGCCAGCGGCAGTACGCGCTTGAACAGAAAGGCGGTGGGCATAACCCACCGCCTTTTTTCATGCCCGATAAAAAGCGGCACAGACCAGCCAGACTGGCCCCGTAAGAGTGATGGCGCCAGAAATGTTTAGAGTTGTGACTTTTTATGGCGGAAAGTGGGCGCGTGGCGGATATGGGGGCATAATTGGCCTCTTGTGCGGACATCAAGCCCCGCCATAATCACAACCTACTGATAATAAAAGAGATTTGCCTGTCATGAACCCACGCCGCAGTATTCGTGCGCCCCTTGCCGTTGCCATTTTATCTGCCAGTTTGCTGACTGCCCCTGCGCTGCAGGCCCAGGATGCCTCTGCCGATGAAACCACGGTTACCTATCCCGCCAGCTATTTCGCCCAGTATGCGCCGGTAAGCGCCAAGGATATGATCGACCGTATTCCTGGTGTTGGCAGCACCACCGGGGGCGGCCCGCCCACCGGCGGAGGCGGCTTCCGTGGCGGCGGTGGCGGTGGCGGTGGTCGCGGATTTGGCAGCGGCTCCGGCGGCAGTGAGATTCTCATCAATGGCAAGCGCACCGCCGGCAAGAACAACCAGACCAGCGCCGTGCTGGATCGCATCACCGCCGATCAGGTGGACTATATTGAACTGATTCGCGGCACCGGCGGTGAACTGGATGTGCGTGGTTCCGGGCAGGTGGTGAACGTGGTGTTGTTTGAAGAACTGGACGCGTCCAGTCTGGCCTGGGAGATCAACTCCGACTACCACCGCGACGGCAATGTCCAACCCGGTGCCAATGCCTCCTATACCAATCGCATCGGCAACCTCGACATGGTGCTGAGCGCCGTGGCCGAGCCCCGTTACAATCATCAGGAAGTGGTGGAATCCAGTGTGCTGGGGGATTTCTCACCCAATGACTTCATTACCGAAGACCGCATCACTGACCAGACCACCTATGAGCTGTCAGCCAATCTGGCCTATGAGTTCAGTGCCAGCAGCAGCGCCCGCTTCAATGCCCTGTATTCGCAATACGACAACCCCACCGATGTCTTTCGCACTATCAGGGACTTCACCCAGGACCCCAGTGTTCTGACCATCGAACGGGAAGACATTCCAGGTGAGAGAGACAACTGGGAAATCGGTGGCGACTATGAATTGCTGCTACCCAATAATTCCCGCTTCAAGATTCTGTTTGTTCTGAATGAAGCCAACGAAGACATTACTCGTGAACGCTATGAATTGCTCACCCCAGATACGGAAGAAAAGAATCTTTATTTGCGCAACCGCAGTGTGACCGAAGAAGAAATCGTGCGAGGCTCCTACACCTTCAACCTGACTGATAGTCAGGATCTGGAGATGGGCGTGGAACGGGCTATCACTACACTGGATTCCAAACTGGATCTGGGCGTGCTTTCTGATAGCGGCACACCCTCTGACAGCGTAGGCGGTCTGGTACCGCAAAACGTAAGCAATGCCTATTCTGTGGTGCAGGAAACCCGCTACGAGCCTTTTCTTTTCTATAACTGGAGCATCAACCCTCGCACTACTCTGGAAACTTCCCTGCTGTATGAGTATTCCGAGATTGAACAGTGGGGTGATGTGAACAAGAAGCGTGACTTTGATTTCGTCAAACCGAAAGTCGATTTACGCTATGACCTGACCCCTTCCCTGCAGCTGCGCGGCATCATCGAGAAGCGGGTTCTGCAATTGCGCTTTTCTGATTTCGTGGCCGCCACGGACAATGAAGACGAGGATTCCAACACCTTCGCCGGTAATGCCGACCTGACCCAGGAATGGCTCTGGGATTACAACGTCAATGTGGAATACCGCCTGCCCAATGATGCCGGTGTGATCGATGGCAATATTTTCTATCACGAGCATATGGACCGCATCGCCCGCATCGATGTCTCCACCTCGGAAGACAATCTGCAGTCCGCCCGCGGCAACATCGGTGATGGCACGGTGCTGGGTGCACGTCTGAACGCCAGTGTGCGCATGGGCATGATCAATCTGCCCAATCTGCTGGTGACTTCCAATCTGAGTGTGGTGGATTCAGAAGTAGTCGATCCCTTCCTGGGCATCGAGCGCCGCTTCACCCAGATGGGCCGCGGTCGCTGGACCCTGAGCTTCCGTCACGATATACCCCAGTGGAGTGTCAATTGGGGTGCTAGCTGGAGCAACCGTTTCGACGGCAACCAGTACACCTATGATATTGATGACTATTTCACCACCCTGGGCGAACCCACTACCAATCTGTTCGCCGAGTACATCACCAATGGCGGCATCAGCTTCCGCTTCGATGCCCGCGACGCCACCAGCAACGAGCAATGCCGGGAACGTCGCCGCTTCGTCGGCCGACTCTCAGCCGGTATTCTGGAAGAGATCGAGGATCGCTGCTGGACGCGAGGAATTGTGACTTCGCTGAAAATTAGCGGTTCGTTCTAGGTCGGCAATAAGAATCAGGGGTAGGGATTTACTGACTACCCCTGATTCAAATACGCAGTCGGACCTATTTAAGCAGCAGTATGTTCAATCAGCACATTAAGTTCTTGAGAGAATAGCCAACCTCTCAAATCCACATTGAACCAGCTTTCTATTTTTCGCTTATTATTCGATACGCTGCCACAAAGAAAATAGCTGTAATCGATAGCAAACAAAGCACAAAGAAAATAGAAACGATACTGTCCATAAATGGCACCGAGCCAATTTTCCCGATCGCAAGTTTTCCCAGCAGGATTGTAGCTGCTAGTAGCAAAACAGCCACCCCTCCTACAAAATGCCCAATCAATCGCTGAGCCCAGGGATCAGCATCCTGCTTGAGAAATTCAAACAACCAGTTCACGAAAATTGATCTTCCAGTGCCTGAGTAACTGATTTACCGAACATAGCTTCGTTAGCTCTATTCAAACCAGTGCCAATTGCGTAACCCGCTCGATAGCTTATATCGACGGCCCCGGCCAGTCCTAACCCACCAGTAATCACTCTGGTAGTAGAAATATAGCGGCCTCCGCCCAGTACAAATCCATCGCCGCCAGCCACCATCTCCATTTCCTTCTCATTTAACTCACGCATAATCCTTCCTCCGAATGTTCCTACAAGAAACGAGACAAAAACTGCCTCTTCAAAGAAAGGTTTAGGCGACTTTTGACCAGAATGCCAAAAACCGGGGAAATTGCAATATTGGGTGAGGGCTTGGAGCTAGATTACGCCCTGCTGGCGCAGCCACTGCTGTAGTTGCGGGCCCGGCAGAGCACCGGAGACCCGGGCTGCTTCCTGGCCGCCCTTGAACAGAATCAGGGTGGGGATGGAGCGAATCTGCCAGCGAGCGGCCACTTGTTGGTTGGCTTCGGTATCCAGCTTGGCGAAGCGCAGTTTGGGTTCGAATTCTGCCGCCGCCTTTTCAAACACCGGCGCAAAACTGCGACAGGGCCCGCACCAGCTGGCCCAACAATCCACCAGTACCGGAATCTCATTGTGCTTCAGGGTTGCTGCCACATTGGCCGCGGTCAGTTGCATGGGTTTGCCGCTGAACAGGGGCTTTTTGCAGTTTCCGCATTTGGGGCCGTCTGCTAGGCGCCCGGAAGGCACCCGATTGGTTTTCTGGCAATGGGGACAACTGATAGCGGTGACAGACATGATTGATTATCCCTGAGTAGCTGACACTGGTCTTATTGGGCTGACTATTTTCCGTTTCAAGCCGCGGCGGCCAGACGGAAGGACTGCAGGCGCTTGTTGTGGTCATGGATGGCCGAGACGCACATCAACTCATCGGCTCCGGTGCGCTCGACGAACTCCTCCATCTGCTGCCTCACGGATTGGGGCGTACCTACGGCGGAACAGACTGTCCAGTTATCGATCATGGCTCTTTCCTGCGGACTCAGGCTGGCTTCAAAATTCTCCACCGGGGGCGGCAACTGGATCGGCTTACCGGCACGCAGAGCCAGCACCGCCTGCAAGCCTGATGAACGCAGGTATTTCGCTTCTTCTTCGGTTTCTGCCACACAGATGTTATAGCCCAGCATGACATAAGGTTTGTCCAGTTGCTCCGAAGGCTTGAAGCGTTCGCGGTAAATACGAATGGCTTCCATCATTTGCTGCGGCGCGAAATGGGAGGCAAAGGCATAGGGCAAGCCCAGGGCGGCCGCCAGTTGCGCGCCAAACAGGCTGGAACCCAGTATCCAGATGGGCACTTTGGTACCGGCACCGGGTGTGGCCACCACCGCCTGCCCTTCTTCCGGGTCGTCCAGATAATGCTGTAACTCCACCACATCATTGGGAAAGTCATCCACATTGCCGGTGAGATTGCGGCGCAGGGCATGGGCGGTAAGCTGATCGGTACCGGGCGCCCGGCCCAGACCCAACTCGATACGCTCGGGGAACAATTCCGCCAGGGTGCCAAACTGTTCAGCAATCACCAGCGGGGCATGATTAGGCAGCATAATGCCGCCGGAGCCCACCTTGATGGAATTGGTGGCGGCAGCGATCTGGCCAATGAGCACCGAGGTGGCGGAACTGGCAATGCCGGACATATTGTGATGCTCGGCCACCCAGAAGCGCCGGTAACCCCAGCCTTCTGCGTGTTTGGCCAGATCAATGGAATTGCGCAGGGCCACACCGGGCCGACTGCCTTGGGTGACATTGGCTAGATCGAGAATAGACAGGGGTACCATTGGCTTTACTACCTGATGATTTGAGTATGGTCGAGGGCCAGAACTGGCGAGCTAGTGAAGTGATGGCCAGCAGCGTATTAACCAGATGGGGGTTCAGGATTGAATTTAAACCCTCCGCCTGCCCAATCCTCGTCCCTGAAAATAGGCAGGAAATACTTCAGGACACCGAACGGCGAATCCTGGCTGACAACCACTCCGACACTACCACCGTGGCAAAAATCAATACAAACACCGTAGCCACCTGACCCCAGGCCAGATTGTTGATGGCGGCATTCATTTGCAGGCCAATACCACCGGCGCCCACCAGCCCCAGCACTGTTGATTCACGGATATTGATATCCCAGCGGTACACCGCCGTGCCCACAAAGGCTGGCAGGATTTGCGGCCACACCGACCAGGCCAGTACCTGGGTGTTGGCGGCGCCGCTGGCGGTAATGGCTTCCACCGGTTCCGGATTGATTTCCTCGATGGCTTCATAAAGCAGTTTGCCAATAAAACCGATTGAGCGCAGGGCAATGGCAATAATGCCGGCAAAGACACCGGGGCCCACAATGGTCACCAGCAACATGGCCCAGATCAGGGCATTGATGGAGCGGGAGCTGACAATCACCGTCAGGGCCAGGCCACGCATCAGTGGATGAGGCGAGGTATTGCGAGCAGCCAGAAAAGCCAGGGGAAAGGCAATGGCCACGCCCAGGGCCGTGCCCACGGTGGCAATATTGAGGGTATCCCAGAGCGGCCCCATGAGTGAGCCGGTGATGGACCAGTCCGGCGGCACCATGCGATCGATCAGGCTCAGGCCCTGGACACCGGCATCTTCGAGAAACTCCCAGATGGTGTTGTCGGAAATCACCTTCCAGCAAATCAGGAACAGCAGGATGCCCACAAACCAGCAGGCCCAGATTGCCAGTTGCTGTTTGCGCTCGCGCCGTTGCCACTGGTATTGATTATCGACTGTGCTTAGTGGCATTTATTGCACCCACTTGCGGACATAGCCGGAGAAATATTCACTGGCCAGCACCACGGCAATGATAATCAGCAGAATGGCCGCCGAGGTGTCATAGTCATAACGGTTGATCGAGGTATTAAGAGTGGCACCGATACCCCCGGCGCCGACGATACCGATCACTGCCGATTCCCGAAAATTGATATCCAGGCGATACAGGGAAAGACCAATCAGGCGCGGCATCACCTGGGGCTGCACCGCATAATTGATCCACTGCAGCCAACTGGCACCGGTGGAGCGCACGGCTTCCATCTGGTCGGCTCTGGAATCCTCGATATCCTCGGCCAGCAATTTGGCCATGAAGCCAATAGTGGCGAAAGCCAGGGTGATCACGCCCGCCAGGGGACCGAAGCCCACCATGGCCACGAAGAAAATGGCGATGATAATTTCCTGAAAGGTACGGGACAGGGCAATCAGTGTGCGGCAAAACAGATACACCGGCAGCGGTGCAATATTACGGGCCGCACCCAGACCAATGGGCACCGAGAGAATCACGCCGATCACCGTGGAGGTGAAGGTCATGGTGAGGCTTTCACGAATACCAAGGAAGATCTCATCCGTACGGCTGATGAAGTCCGGGCTGGCGAATGAGGCAATAAAGTTCAGCCCCCGCTCCATGCCTTCGGCCACCCTGCCCCAGTTTACCTCAACACTGAAATACACCAGCAGCAGATACACCAGCACGGCAATATTCAGCCCCCAGCGAAGCCGCTGATCACTGATAAAGGGCAAGGGTTTCCAGTGTCCCTTTTTGGCGAGTTCTATGCGTGAAGCTGTGGCATTCATATCAGGATATTTCGTTCAGCTTGAAGTCTGCTCAGATTGCTTAGACTTTCGTTTGATCACTCAGGGGTGGGCGCCACGGGCTATGGTATCCACGGGGTCGGCTTCAACTTCTTCTTCCTCGCCGTTGGCCTCGGTCGTTGACCAGTCCTCTTCACCATAAATAAGAGTCAAAGTCTCTTCTGTGAGTTCATCAGGCTTGCCATCAAAAACAATCTGACCGGCGGCCAGGCCCACCACGCGATCTACGAACTGCTGGGCCAGGGCTACATCGTGGATATTGATAATCACCGCCAGGTTCTGCTCGCGGCAGAGCTCCACAATCAAACGCATGATCTGACGCGAGGTTTTGGGATCGAGACTGGCGGTGGGTTCATCTACCAGCAGCAATTTCGGTTTCTGCATCAGGGCCCGGGCAATACCGACCCGCTGTTTCTGGCCGCCACTGAGGGCATCGCCGCGCTTGTCCAGCATTTCCAGAAGACCCACCCGTTCCAGCAGCTCACAGGCCTTTTGCACATCCTCGCTGTCGAAGCGCCGCAGCAGGCTGCGCCAGAAACCGAGATAGCCCAGACGACCGGACAGCACGTTCTCCATGACACTGAGTCGATCCACCAGGGCATAGCTCTGGAAGATCATACCGATCTCCCGCCGTGCCAGTTTTAACTTTTTGCCACGCAGCTTTGTCAGCTCCTGTCCGTCCAGGCTGACCTGCCCGGCGCTGGGTTCCACCAGGCGATTGATACAACGAATCAGGGTGCTCTTGCCGGCGCCACTGGGCCCGATTAACGCCAGCACCTGACCAGCAGGCACCTCCAGATCCACGTTATTGAGGGCAAGATCGCCGGTGGCATAGCGTTTGGTCAGGCCTTGCAGTTTCAGCATTGGGGATTCCGTTTCTTGATCCTGTTTTTCAGTCGCAATTGTAGACCGTGTTATTGGCCTCATCGATGGTGCGAATCACCTGCCAGTGTTCCTGATAGTTGATCGGCAGAAACTGATTCATGCCCGCCTCGGAAAACTCTTCCTGCAGGGCGGTGCCTTCCCAGTCGAAACTGAAGAAGGCCTGGCGTATTTTTTCCTGCAACTCTGGGTGCAGGCTATTGGCCAGACCATAGGCAGTGGTGGGAAAGGTCAGGGAGGTATAGATGGTACGGTACTGATCCGCCGACACCACACCCCGGGCCACCATGCGATGCAACACTTCATTGGCCACGGCGGCCACTTCATAGTCACCATTGACTACGCCCAGGATGGAGTTGTCATGGCTGCCGGAATAGGTGGTGCTGTAGTCACGCTCCGGGCGCAAACCGAACTCCGACTCCAGCAGGGTCGAAGGTGCCTTGAATCCCGAATTGGACGTGGGTGAAGTAAAGGCCAACTGCCGGCCGGCGATGTCTTCGGGCGATTCGATGCCACTGCCGGGAAAGGTAATGAGTTCCATCTGGTATCCGAAACTGCCATCCTCGGCGGCCATCAGGGTAAAGGGGACAAAGCCGGTGCAGTTCACCGCCACCGGCGTGGAACCGGTATTGAATCCCGCCACGTGCAGACGCCCTGCCCGCATAGCTTCCAGTTGGGCGGCATTGGATTGAACCGGGAAGAAACGTACTTCCTTGCCAGTGAGTGATGAAAGATGGGCAATAAATTCGTCCCAGACCCGGGAATACAGTGCCGGGTCTTCCACCGGGGTATAGGCGAAGATAAGAATGCCAGGGTCGCGCCAGTCTTCAGGATCGGCAGGCAGGTCCGCCACCAGATCACCGTTGGCATCACTGTAACGGGGGGACAGTTGGGCTGTTGTCTGCGTGCTCAGCAGCAGGCTCAGCAACATCAGGGTTGAAAGAATTTTTACTGTTGTTGAATTTTTCATGGGCTGAACGAACTCTACAACATCCGGCCTGACAGGAGAACCACAAAGCCTGCCTAAGCCGGCCATGCTAAACTTTGCCAATGACTGAATCCCTGTTCGACGAAGCCGACAAGGCGCCGCCCTACCAACCCCTGGCGGCCCGGCTGCGGCCGAGAACCATAAAGGAGTTTACCGGCCAGAGCCATTTGCTGGCGCCGGGCAAATCCATCTTTGAAGCCATCACCCATAATCAGCCCCATTCCATGGTGCTGTGGGGACCACCGGGAGTGGGCAAGACCACACTGGCCCGAATTATTGCGGCTGCCTGCGACTGTCATTTCGAAACGCTGTCGGCGGTGCTGGCGGGAGTAAAGGAAATCCGCGCCGCCATCGAGCAGGCCCGCTTTCACCAGGCTAACGGTGCCCGCAAGACCATTGTCTTCGTCGATGAGGTACATCGCTTCAACAAGGCCCAGCAGGATGCCTTCCTCCCCCATATCGAAGACGGCACTATTCTGTTTATTGGTGCCACCACCGAGAACCCGTCTTTCGAGTTGAACAATGCCCTGCTGTCACGGGCCCGGGTGTATCTGCTCAAATCCCTCAGCGAAGAGGACTTGTTGTCGGTGATCAATCATGCCCTGAGCGATAGCGAACGGGGTATCGGCAAGCTGCATCTGCAAATGACTGAGTCGCAGAAACAGGCCCTGGCCCGGGCCGCCGATGGCGATGCTCGTCGCAGCCTGAACTATCTGGAAGTGCTCAGTGACATGGCTGAGGATGTGGATGGTCAGCGTCTGGTGAAGGATGAACATCTGGAGCAGGTGCTGGCGGAGAGCTATCGCCGTTTTGACAAGGGCGGTGATGCCTTCTATGACCAGATTTCAGCCCTGCACAAAGCCGTGCGCGGTTCTTCGCCCGATGGCGCGCTGTACTGGCTGACCCGCATGCTGGATGGCGGTTGCGATCCCATATACCTGGCCCGGCGATTGACTCGCATGGCCACTGAAGACATTGGCCTGGCCGACCCGCGGGCCCTGCAGGTCTGTCTGGATTGCTGGGACAGCTATACCCGCCTGGGCAGTCCCGAGGGTGACCTGGCCCTGGCCCAGGCCGCGGTGTATATGGCCAGTGCCCCCAAGAGTAATGCCCTGTATACCGCCTTTGGCGCCGTCAAACAGAGCATTGCCGAGCAGGGTTCACTGGAAGTGCCAGTGCATCTGCGTAACGCCCCCACCAAACTGGCCAAAGAGTTGGGCCACGGCGCCGAATACCGCTATGCCCATGATGAGGAAGGCGGTTTCGCCGCCGGAGAGAACTATCTGCCGGAGGCAATTCAGGACAGTCAGTTCTACCATCCCCTGGAGCAGGGCCTGGAGAGTCGCATTCGCGAGAAGATGGCGCATTTCCGCCAGCTCAACCAGCAGGCCAGTAACAAACGCTATAAATAACAGGCTTGCATGCCACCAAGGCTGCCGGGTTATAGTTGGTCGTACTGCAAGCGCCTGAGCCAACAATAAAAACAGCAAGGAGTCTCCATGTTCTCCATCACGCCCTTCTTCTGCCTCACCAGACCCGAACCTGCCTGCCATCCAACAGCTGCAAACTGCCGACAATGGTTCATTGGCCTGTTGCTGATGGCGATCGTTCCCGGCCTGAATGCCCAGCAGACTTCGACACTGACAGTGCCCGGACTGGAGCAGCCGGTAGAGATTCTCAAGGATAAATGGGGCATCTCCCATATCTATGCCGAAACCGAGCACGATCTGTTCTTCGCCCAGGGCTACAGTGCCGCCCGCGACCGGCTTTTCCAGTTCGAGATCTGGCGTGCTCAGGCCACTGGTACCACGGCAGAAATACTGGGGCCACGTGCTATTGAGCGGGACCATGGTACGCGCCTGTTCAAATTTCGCGGCGACATGATTGATGAGATGAATCACTACCACCCCCGTGGCGCCAGCATCATCACCGCTTTCGTGGATGGGGTGAATGCCACTATTGCCGAAGCCATGGAAGAGCCGGATGAACTGCCCCTGCCCTTTCAGTTGCTGGGTATAGAACCCAAACCCTGGACACCGGAGGTCATCATCTCCCGGCATCAGGGCTTGCTGGGCAATATCGGCGAGGAATTACGTACCGGCCGGGCGGTGTGTGAAATCGGCGAGGAAGCGGTCAAGGCAACCCAGTACTACCATCCCCATGAACCGGACCTGAGTCTGGATCCCATGATCAACTGCCAGTCTCTGCTGGAGAACGACATTCTGCATCTGTACAACGCCTATCGCAGCAGCATCGACTTCCGGCCCGAGGATATCCAGCTTGCCGCCAATCGCAATGAAGCCGGGGCCTTCGCAGAAATCGCCGCGGTAATGGCGGCCGAGCAGGCGGAGCTGGAAAAGCGCAGTATTGACGACATTGGCAGTAATAACTGGGTGGTCAGCGGTGACCTGACCCAGGACGGCTGGCCGCTGATGATCAATGACCCGCACCGTGCCCAGGCGGTGCCCTCACTGCGCTATTGGGCGCATCTGGTGGGCCCGGGCTGGAATGTGATTGGCGGCGGCGAACCCACCATCCCCGGCATCTCCATCGGCCACAACGAATATGGTGCCTGGGGACTGACCGTGTTCCGCACCGATGGCGAAGACCTCTACGTGTATGAAACCAATCCCGCCAATCCCGATCAGTATCGCTATCAGGGCCAGTGGGAAGACATGGAAATCATTGTTGAAACCATCAATGTCAAAGGCGCAGATCCGGTAACGGTGGAATTGAAATACACCCGGCACGGTCCCGTGGCTTTCCAGGACAGTGACAATAATCTGGCCTATGCCCTGCGCCCGGCCTGGATGGAAATCGGTGGCGCGCCTTATCTTGCCTCCCTGCGTATGGACCAGGCCAGGACCTGGGAAGAGTTTCGCGACGCCTCCAACTACAGTCATATCCCCGGCGAAAACATGATCTGGGCCGACCGTGACGGCAATATTGGCTGGCAGGCGGTGGGCATTGCCCCCATTCGCCGCAACTTCAGCGGCATGGTTCCGGTGCCCGGCGATGGCCGCTTTGAATGGGACGGCTATCTGGAGATTCGGAACAAGCCCCATGAGTTCAATCCGGAACGCGGCTATATCGAAACCTCCAACAGCAATCACACGCCCCCGGACTTTCCCCATCTGGACGCCATCGCCTACACCTGGACCGACCCTTTCCGCTGGGCCCGTGGCAGCGAGGTGCTGGGTTCCGGACGCAAGTTCAATATGATGGACATGATCGCTTTGCAGCATGATTACCTGTCTATCCCGGCCCGCACTCTGGTGCCCATGCTGGCTCCACTTAAAGCGGATAACTCGCGAGTGGAAGAGGCCCGGCAACGTCTGCTGGACTGGGATTTCGTGCTGGACAAGGATTCTGTCGAAGCCGGTATCTATGTGGCCTTTGAGCGGCAACTGCTGGATAACATCGAACTGCTGAAGATTCCGGAGCCGGCCCGTGACTACCTGTCCATTGGCATGAAAACCACCATCGATATGCTATTGGCACCCGATGGTGATTTCGGCGCTGATCCCATCACCGGTCGTGACCAGTTCCTGCTGCGCACGCTCGCTGAGGCGGTAGAAAATCTCAGTGACAAGCTGGGCCGCAATCCCGATAACTGGGTCTATGGGCAGACTGGTTACAAACATGTGATTCTGCGCCACCCCTTGAGCCCGGCCGTCAATGATGATTTGCGCCAGCGCCTGGAAGTGGGGCCGGCACCCCGCGGTGGCAATGGCTTCACCCTGGGCAATACCGGCAGTGGTGACAATCAGACCAGTGGCGCCTCCTTTCGCATCTTTGTGGACACTCGCGACTGGGACAATACCCTTGGAATGAATACTCCGGGGCAGGTGGGTGACCCGGACCACCCGCTGTATGACAACCTGTTTGATTTGTGGGCCAATGACCGCGTCTTTCCCGCCTTCTATTCCCGGGACAAGATTGAGTCGGTGCTGTTCGAGACGGTCATCTTGCAGCCGCGCTGATCCGGAGACCAGAGACGGCTGCATTGGCGCTGCCAATCGGGTTACACTCCTGCAGGCATCAGTAACCAGTTAAAGGAAAAGGGAAATTATGTTTTCACATGTCATGGTCGGCTCCAACGATCTGGAGAAAGCCAAAACGTTTTACGATGCTTGCCTCGGTGCCCTCGGCCACAAGCCGGGTGTACAGGATGACAAGGGGCGAGTGTTCTATTTCAGTCAGTACGGCACCTTTGCCCTGACCAAACCCATTGACGGCAATCCTGCCTGCCACGCCAATGGCGGCACCATCGGCTTCCGGGCCGAGAGTGAAGAACAGGCCGATGCCTGGCATGCAGCGGGTCTGGCTGCCGGTGGTACTGCCATCGAAGAGCCACCGGGGGTGCGCGAGGGTCCAAACCGCAAACTCTATCTGGCCTATCTGCGTGACCCCGATGGCAACAAGGTCTGCGCCATGTACCCCATCAAGTAAGTCTCAGGATCAGATACAAACAGTGACGGCGGGCCTTTCGGGGCCCGTTATTTATTCGGCTCCCTGATCACTTCTGCATGGCAACCCTGCCGCGCAAGACGTACAATCCCCGCCTGCAAAATTCACCACAGAAAAATTCCCGCCCGGGAATGCAGGATTGTTATGACCACCACGCAACTCACCCAGAAGATCGCCACCGAACTCAATATCAAGGCCACTCAGGTGGATGCCGCCATTGCCTTGCTGGATGAAGGAGCCACCGTGCCCTTCATCTCCCGTTATCGCAAGGAAGTCACCGGCGGGCTGGATGATCTGCAATTGCGAGATCTGGAAAATCGCCTGCGCTATTTGCGGGAAATGGGCGAGCGTATGGAGGCCATCCTGGACAGCATCAAGGAGCAGGACAAGCTGACCCCGGCGCTGGAAAAACAGATACGCGCTGCCGAGACCAAGACTGAACTGGAAGACCTCTACCTGCCCTATAAACCCAAGCGTCGCACCAAGGCCATGATTGCCATCGAAGCGGGCCTGGAACCTCTGGCCGATGCCCTGTTCGAAGACCCAAAGCTTGACCCCGAAGCCGAGGCGCAATCCTTTATCGACAACGACAAGGGCGTGGAAGACAGCAAAGCCGCGCTGGAAGGCGCCCGCTTTATTCTGATGGAGCGCTTCGCCGAAGATGCGGCCCTGGTGGGCAATCTGCGTAAACATCTGTGGGAGAAGGGTGAGCTGCGGGCCCGGGTCATGGCCGGCAAGGAAAACGATGCCGCCAAGTACCGTGACTATTTCGATTATGACGAGCCTCTGAACAAGATTCCCTCCCACCGCGCCCTGGCCATTTTCCGCGGCCGCAAGGAAGGCTTTCTCAGTGCCGAGGTGGGCAGTGCCGGCCTGGAAGAAGGGCAGACTGATCCCTGCGAAGGCATGATCGCCAAGCACTTTGGCATCGAAGACAGGGGCCGTGCCGCAGACGACTTTCTCAAGGATGTGGTGCACTGGACCTGGCAGGTCAAATTGCAGCTGCGATTGCAAACCGATTTGCTGGGTCAACTCCGCGAGAATGCCGAGGATGAAGCCATCCGCGTATTTGGCGAAAACATGAAAGCCATCCTGCTGGCCTCCCCCGCCGGCAATCGGGTAACCCTGGGCCTGGACCCGGGCCTGCGCACCGGCTGCAAGGTCTGCATTGTGGATCGCACCGGCAAGTTTCTGGAAGACACTGCCATCTATCCCCATGCGCCGCGTAATCAATGGGATGAATCCATCGCTGTACTGGCCAAACTCTGCGCCAAACATGGCGTGGAGCTGATTGCCATTGGCAATGGCACCGCTTCGCGGGAAACCGACAAGCTGGCGGCCGACCTCATCAAACGTCATCCGGAGCTGAAACTGGACAAGGTCATGGTGAATGAGTCCGGCGCCTCGGTCTATTCCGCCTCCGATGCCGCCCGGGAAGAATTTCCCGATCTGGATGTCACGGTGCGCGGCGCCATTTCCATCGCCCGCCGCCTGCAGGATCCACTGGCCGAATTGGTAAAGATCGACCCCAAGTCTATTGGTGTGGGTCAGTACCAGCATGATGTCAGCCAACTGAAGCTTGGCCAGTCTCTGGATGCGGTAGTGGAAGACTGTGTGAATGCCGTGGGCGTAGATGTGAATATGGCCTCGGCCGCCCTGCTGAAAAAAGTATCAGGTCTCACTCCTTCCATCGCCAGCAATATTGTCAATTACCGCAACGAACATGGCGCCTATGCCGACCGCGACGCCCTCAAGGCCGTGCCCCGATTTGGTGAAAAGAGTTTTGAACAGGCGGCAGGCTTTTTACGCATCGCCAATGGCAATAATCCTCTGGATGCTTCGGCCGTACACCCGGAGTCCTACAAGGTGGTACAACGAATTCTGGAGCGCCATGGCCGCAAGATTCAGGATGTTATTGGTGACGTCAGTTTCCTGCGCAGCCTCAACCCGGCGGACTACACCGATGAGCAGGTGGGTGTGCCCACAGTGACCGACATTATTGCCGAACTGGAAAAACCCGGCCGCGATCCCCGGCCGGAGTTCAAGACCGCCAGTTTCAAGGAAGGGGTGGAAAAACTCTCGGACCTGGAAGCCGGAATGGTGCTTGAAGGGGTGGTAACCAATGTCACCAACTTTGGCGCCTTTGTGGATATCGGTGTACACCAGGATGGCCTGGTGCATATCTCCGCCCTGGCAGACCACTTCGTCAAGGACCCCCATAGTGTGGTGAAGAGCGGCGAAGTGGTGAAGGTCAAGGTGATGGAAGTGGATGAGAAGCGCAAACGCATCGGCCTGTCCATGCGCCTCAATGACGAGACTTCCCCGGCGACAGGCGGCAAGGGGGCATCGAAACCGGAGCGGAGCAACAAGCGCGGACAGAGACAGCCGAAAGCCGCAGCCCCGGCCAGGACCACCGGCAGTTTTGGTGATCTGCTCAAACAGGCGGTGGCGGAGAATGAACGCCGCTAGCTGGCTTGTGACTCAGGCGCCGGCCTGCCGGCGCTTGTACATGACGATAGGCTTGTACTGCATTACCACTTCGCCTTTCTGATTCAGCACTTCGTTTTCCATGAACACCGTGCCCATATCGGGCCGTGAGCGGGATTCCCGTTTGCCCACAATGGTGCTTCGCACCCGCAGAATATCGCCGGGAAACACCGGTTTTTTCCAGCGCAATTCATCGATGCCCGGCGAACCCAGCGAACCGGATCCTTCGGGCATATGGTCCACCGTCATGCGCATGGACATGGCGCAAGTGTGCCAGCCCGAAGCGCAAAGCCCGCCAAAATGCATGGCCTGGCCCGCCTCTTCAGACAGGTGAAAAGGCTGGGGATCGTACTTCGATGCAAAGTCGATGATTTCCTCGGCAGTCACTTCATAACTGCCGTATTCCTGCACTGCACCTTCTTCGAAATCTTCGAAATAAACCGGACTGCTCATGACTCATTCTCCTGAAAAAACAATTGTAGCAGGGGAAACAGGGCAAACAGAATTTGTCCTGCCAGGCCCAGCAATCGGTTGGCAGTGGCAAAGCCGGCCAGATACTCCGCAGTGGACTCAGCAAACATAAAGCGTGCCAGCACAAACTCGGCCAGCATCAACAAAACAAAAGCCACCGCGCCCATTTGTAAACGGGCCCGTGCCTGCGCCGCCAGTTGCGCCTTGTGGATTGCCCGGGCACAGAGCAACCAGCTCAGGCCAAGGATCACCGGCAGCTCAATCAGTACCGCCAGCAATTCACCCAGCGCTGGCACCAGCAGGATCAGGCGAATGCCGCCCAGGGCAAAACCCAGGGCGAAGACCCCAAGAAAATACAATAGCCCCGCCTTGAGGGCAGCGCGAGTGCTTGATGGTGAAACGGCCATGGGCTTGCGCGATTGCTCAGGACAGAACTTCGCTGCGCATCCAGTCTGCAATGGCCCGACCTATGGCGTGGGCTGAGGTTTCCTGCACATAGTGAGTACCGAAGATGCCCACTTCGGTCTGGTTCGGCAAAGCCCTTACCCACTCCAGCAGTGCCGCATCCTCAGGCGAGGTGGACAGCAGTGCACCAGGACTGGCTCGCAGAAACAGCTTGGGCACATCACTTTCGGCCAGGGCATCGCTATAGCTTTGCACCAGTGCCGTGGTATCCGCCGGTCCGCCGCTGAAAGGCAATTCCCGGGGCCAGGTGAGGGTGGGTCTGCGGCTCTCACCCGGCTGCAGAAAGGGTCGACGATATTCCATCTTGTCAGCCTCTGACAGGAAATAGCCCAGCCCGCCGATGAGTATTTGCTCCACAAACACATTGTTTTGCAACACTGCCGCTTCACCCCGGTCCGAGCGGAACAGGGCAAAGATTCCCTGCTCCGGTTCTGCTGGCAATGGCAAGGCCGAGGGCCGCAGGATGGCCTCCATAAAGGCGATGCCCTTGATGCGCTCCGGATAACGTTCTGCCAGTGCCAAACCAACGCCGGAGCCCCAGTCGTGAATCACCAGGGTAATGTTTTCGGTGACGCCAATGTTTTCAAAAAACTCGAAAAGACAATCGCGATGGGTGGCAAATTTATAGACCCCTGGACCGGACTCAGGCAAGGGATCGGAATCGCCCATACCAATCATATCCGGCGCGATACAGCGGCCCAGATGCTGCACATGGGGAATAATATTGCGCCAGAGGTAGGAGGAAGTGGGATTGCCGTGGAGGAAGACAATAGGATCGCCCTGGCCTGCCTCATACCAGGCCATGTTGAGATCACGCACCCGGGTGCGCCGTTTGCGCTCTGCCCAGGCCGGATGACTCTGGGCCAGGGCAGCGGGCAAGCTCAGGCCGGCTGTGGCAGCCAGGGAGAGTTGCAGTAATTGGCGCCGATTGAATCTGTGCATCTGCTACTCTTCCGCTGCGGTATCTATTGTTCAGCAATTTCCTTCATGCTGGCCAGAGCCCGCTCGAAGGTCGTGCGGCGCCGTTCAATGTCGGCATCTTTGGCGGCCTGGTCTTCCAGATTGGATACATCCAGCATCAGGGTATAGAGCAATCTGGAATTATTGGCATCCACCGGCCGTGCTTCCAGAAAACCGTGGTAGAGATTGTAGAACTCACCGGGGACGTTGGGCATGGTATAGCCATAGGACAGTTCGGTTTGACCTACAAGTACTTCGGTAATGCGGCCACCCAGCAGGGAGCGTACTGTACCGATACCGCCATCGCCGGATGTGATTTCACAGTCCAGGCCCAGCCATTCGCTGATATCACAGAATCCACCTACCGCCGCCCAGGTGTCCTCGGCAGACGCTGCAACGTCAATTTCCATGTCAATGCTTATATATTCCTGAGCTGACAGCGCGGCTGAAGTCAGCATCGCGGTTGCAGCAGTCAGTGCGATCAGGTGTTTTTTCATGGCTTTTTCCTGCATAGCTATTTCCTGTTTGTGGTTTTTGTTTTCAATGAATCAGTGAGCCGGCGGATCTGCCAGTTCACTGCAAAGACCCTGGATGAGTGATCTGACCACCAACTCAAAATTTTCGCGGGCATTTTCGGCAGTGGTAAAAATAGCACTCAGGTTGGGTAGTTTGTCCATCAGCTGCGGGTCAGGATCACTGAATTGCAGGATATTCACCTCTTCATCGATCAGACCGATGATCGCCAGTGAACTGGCACCGGAGGCTCGCCGGGCAGCGGCTTCGGACAGACCACTGCGCAACCAGCAGGCGCGCCAGCGTTCGATCAGATCGAACATGCCGGGCAGCCAGATTTGATGAGCCCGGCGTAATTGCGCCACGGCCGGGTGGGAAAGGGTGGATTCCCGTATCCACAGGGACAGGGCCAGCAGGTCGTCACGCCAGTCAGCCTGCTCGGCCGGCATCGGATGTTCACTCATGACCGCTTCCAGAGTCAGGCTGGCGAGCGCATCCTTGTCAGCCACATAGTGATACAAGGCCATGGGGGTGACATCCAGTTGCTTGGCCACAGCCCGCATTGAAAAACCCTTGAAACCGGATTCATCAATGACCCTCAGGGCCGCCCGGGCTATACGTTCTCTGTCCAGATCTGCCAATCTATTTTCCGCCCACTGCGAGGCTCCGGGAATCGTCTCCGCAGGAGGATTCACCGGAGCAGTTGAAGCTGTTCCTGAAGCCAGGTTGCAAGCACTTTACCAGTTGCCAGGACGCTTGCAAACTCGCCCGACAGCGGCCCTGCAGTGACTGCAAGACATTGCCCTGCCGCCCCGGTCCGGGCACAATTCGTCTTCCTGCTGCTCTGTTAATCCGGACAGAGTCGCCTGCTTACTGACAAAGAATTGACCGAGGTAACCATGATTCTCAAATCCCTGCGCCTGCCACTGACCAGCCTTGCCCTGCTTGGCAGCAGCCTGCTGCTGAACCCGGCTCTGGCCGATGACAAACTTGCGCAACTGACAGAAGCTGCCCATCGCAGCGAAGCCAATATCAATCGCAATAGCTGGCGTAATCCGGTCGAGACTCTCGGCTTTTTCGGCATTGAACCGGATATGACCGTAATCGAAATCGGTCCTTCCGGTGGCTGGTATACCGAGATCCTGGCGCCCTATTTGCACGATGAAGGCCACTACTTCGGCGCCCATTTTTCACCCAATTCCCCGGTGGGCTATCACCGCTCCAACCTGGAGTCCTTCGAGCGCAAGATCCGTCAGTACCCTGAAGTCTACGGTCGCGCTACCATTCGTCATTTCCTGCCGCCCAATGAAACCGTAATCGGGCCGGCGGAAGGGGCCGATATGGCACTGACCTTCCGCAATGTGCACAACTGGATCATGGCAGACCAGGAGCGGGAATACTTTGCGGCCTTTTTCGCCGCCCTCAAGCCCGGCGGCATTCTGGGTGTGGTTGAACACCGCGCGCCTGCCGATGCCAGCATGGAATTCATGCGCACCAGCGGCTATGTCACCGAAGCCTATGTCAAACAGCTTGCGGCAGAGGCCGGTTTCGAATTTGTGGACAGTTCGGAAATCAATGCCAATAGCCGCGACAGCAAAGACTACGAGGATGGGGTTTGGACCCTGCCCCCCAGTCTGCAACGGGGCGATGTCGAGCGCGAGCGTTATCTGGCCATCGGTGAAAGTGACCGCATGACTCTCAAATTCCGCAAGCCGGAATAAAAACCTTAATCCCGACTGCGGCCGATACCGTCATTGTAGTGTCGGCCGTAATCCAGCACCCCCAATGCCAGGTCGGCATTGGCCCGGGCATTGTAAATCTGTTGCAGGGTATTGCAGCGCCGTTTGCGGATATAGCTGGAAGTGGTTTGTTCTTCCAGACAGATCACCTGCTGCATCAGTGGCTGCTGCAGATTCCAGGCATGCAATTCTTCCTCACTCATGCTGGCAAAATTGGGTGGGATGGAACCACAGGCAAGCAGCGCCAAGCTCATGCCAGCGATGGCAAGCAGCCGGATCGGGAATAACTGCGATAAAAGGGTTTTGACGGTGTTCATGACGCCCCCTGTATTCGTCACTCGCGGTCCCTACTATCTTGGTAGCAAGGGCCGAGATTTTCAAGAACTTTGCAGTTGACGAAGATCAGGGGGCGAATATGCCGGTATTTGTGCCTATTCGCGCTTATTCGCTATATCCCGGCACGGAATTCAAGACGCCCAGCTGGTCTGCCTGGGCGGCTGAACCATACATTGCCTCTACGGTGGCACAGACAGTGCGCCGCACCCGGCTGAAGGAACGGTCATCTTCCACGCAGACAATCATCTGGGACAGGGGCCGGCCATTATTGTATTCGGCAAGCTCCGCCTCGCTCATGCGTTCAAAATTGGGAATGCCGTCATCCACCGCACAGGCGGCACTGGTGAGGGCGACAAAGGCTGAAAACAGGACAATACGATACATCTCGGCGGAATCTCCTTTATAATTTGAACTTTTACCGAGCCATCAGGCGACAGCAAGATTAGTCCGATTGTCAGGATGGTGGTAGCTTTTTTTGACCAGCAGATCATAAATACGGATCAAACGACTGGCAGCAGATCAGCCACCGTTTCAATGGAGCAGTAATGGGACAAGCCACATTCTGGAACCTGATTGCCAAACGCTATTCAAAAGCCAGTATTGCCGACCAGGAAAGCTATGAAAAAAAGCTGGCGATTACCCGGGAATTTCTCACTCCGGAATCAGAAGTGCTGGAGTTTGGTTGCGGCACCGGCTCAACGGCCCTGCTCCATGCGCCCCATGTAAAACATATCCTGGCCACCGACGTGGCAACAAAGATGATCAGCATCGCCGAGGAAAAGCGCGTTCAGGGCGGCGTTGACAATGTCAGCTTCGAGGTCAATGATCTGGACGGCCTGGTGGCCAGGGGCGAGCAATATGACGTGGTGCTGGGTTTGAATATCCTGCACTTGCTGGATGATCTCGATGCCGCCCTGGCTCAGGTGGCAGCCTTGACCAGAGAGGGCGGTGTATTTATCAGCAGCACCGCCTGCCTGCAGGGCAAATACAAGGCTGTGCGCACAGTCGGTGCCTTGCTTCGTTTGCTGGGGCTGTTTCCAAGCCTCAATGCCTTTAGCGAGAATCAACTGCTGGAAGCACACCGACGTGCCGGCTTTGCCATCGCAGTCCAATGGGCACCGGAGGATGGTGATGTGGTTTTTGTGGTGGCCCGCAAACAGGAAAAACCGGACTGAGATTTTGATTGCCAATGAGCCTGCGTAAACTTCGTCAGACCGGCCTGACCCTCGGGACCCTGCTGGTCATTGCCGCCCTGCTCGGCTACTGGATTTTGCCTCCCACACCGGGGCGCTTGCTGCCCTCCGACTATCCGGCTGTTATTCCCGATGATGACAGCAGTTTCAGCGCCTACGTATCAGAGAACCGCAACCGCATTCGCAATGTACTGCGGGCACACTATTTTCAGCCTGATCAGGAACCTTTTCTGGGCCTCTACAGCATCGACGAAGTGACCGATATGCGGGCGCCTTTTGAATTGCTGCCGGCCAGTCATTGTGAAGACGAGGATTATCAGCCTGGCATCCTGATGGTGCATGGACTCACCGACTCTCCCTATCTGCTGCGAGCAGTGGCCAATGCCCTTAAATTCCGGTTTCCCTGCGCTCTGATTCGAGCGCTACTTACCCCCGGCCATGGCACTGTGCCCGGCGATCTGCTCACCGTGAGCGCCGACGACTGGCGCGATGCTTTTGATTTCGGCGTGAACAGTTTTGCCGGGGAAAACCTGGATGAGGTCATGGCCCTGGGTTATTCCAATGGCAGCGCGCTGATTCTGGATTATCTGAATCGCAACCCTGATCAGGAAATCCTCAGCAAGATGTTGCTGGTGTCGCCGGGCTTGCAATCCACCAATGACAATGCGGCCTGGGCGGGCTTAATACGCCATGTCTGGCCCTGGCTCTATGAACGCCGGGACGAGGACGCTGTGAAGTATGAGTCCTTTCCCACCCGGGCCGCTGCCGAGTTCTATCGTCTCACTGCCGATGTTCTGGCACAGACCGCAAGCTCCCCCGAGATTCCCGCACTGGTACTCACCAGTGCCGACGATACCACCACCCGCAGTGATCGGGTGCAGGAGTACTATTGTCAGTGGCTTAACAGCGGCAGCAGTTATCTGTACTGGTTCAGCGCCCGGATTGATGAAAGTCTGCCCTGTGACAATAGCGAAGTGATCACAGTGCCGCCGGAGAATGAACGCTTTGTCAGCTATTCCCATGTGGCATTGCTGATCCCGCCTGGCGATGCCCATTACGGGGTGGCAGGCAGTTATCCGGCCTGCGGGGCCTATGTGGACAATGATGCCCGCTATCAACAATGCATGAGCGATGAAGCCAGCACTGTTTATGGGGAAACATCATTAATGGATGCAGAGGGACTGTATCAGGGCAAGCTGGTAAGACGCAGCAGCTTCAATCCTCGCTTCGATGAAATGCTGGAAAGTATGGCCTGCTTTATCGAGCCGGAATGTGAGCCCGGCGATGGCTGACACAGCCCGCTTCAGGCTGCCAGTGCTTCCTGAATGGCCTGGCGAATCTCATCCAGAGTGAGGGGTTTGTTGAGAAAGCTTTTGACACCCATGGCCAGAACATTTTCCCTATCCACTACATCACTGTAGCCGGTACAGAGAATGACCGGCTGTTCGGGGTCGAGCTCGAATATCGCACGAATCAGTTTGTCACCATTCATGCGCGGCATGGTCTGATCGGTGATCACCAGATCATATTTTTCGCGATTGGCCTGGTACAGGTCCAGCCCTTCCTGCCCGTCCCTGGCCAATTCAACTTCGTAGCCAAGTGATTCCAGCAACTCCGGAAACATCTCGGCCAGCATTTCATTGTCTTCAACCAACAGGATTTGCTCTGCCCTGCCCACAACGCCCACCTCGTGTTTTTGTTGTTTTTCTGAGTTTGGTATAGCCGCGCCGTCGTACAATGGCAGATCGATCACAAACCTGGCACCTTGCCCGAAATTCTCGGCCTTGATCTTGCCTCCATGGCTATTGACGATAGAGTGTACCATCGCCAGGCCGATGCCTGTACCCTCGCCCTGCTCCTTGGTGGTGAAATAGGGTTCAAAAATACGTGGCAGAATTGAATCGGGGATACCGGGCCCGGTGTCTTCCACCACAATGCGCACCCTGCTCTTGCTGCTTCGTACCGCAGCGGATGACTGGGCACTGTTGACAACGTCCATACTTAAACGGATTTCTCCGGGTTCATTCTTCAGCGCGCCAGCGGCATTGGTAAACAGGTTCATCAGCACCTGATGCATCATGGACTCATCACCGAATACCGGATATTCCTCAGCGCCCAGGTCAGCACTGACCTGGATGCTGGCAGGAATGGTCTGACGAACCAGATCGACACATTCACTGGCCACATCCGCCAGGTTGAACAACTGGCGATTTTCTTTCTGTTTGCGACTGAAGGTCAGGATCCGCTGCACCAGTTGTGCGGCCTTGTTGGAGGCACGCAGGATCTGGTTGATGTTTTTCTCGGTGGACTTGCCCTGCTGTTCATTCACCAATGCCAGTTCAGCGAATCCGTTGATGCCGGCCAGAATATTATTGAAGTCATGGGCAATGCCTCCGGCCAGGGTACCGATGGCCTCCATCTTCTGTGATTGTCTTAGCTGTTCTTCCAGCTCATGGCGTTGCCGTTCCACTTCTTCCTGTTCGGACATATCGCGAATGGTCCACAGAGTCTGGTCCAGGCGCTGGGCGGTAAAAGGCGAAACCGACAGCTCCACCAGAAAACTGGAACCATTGGTCCGGCTGGCCTGGCAACGCAATCCGGTTTGTGCGTGCCGTGATACGTCCATCAGCAACTCGCCGTAATCTGCATAACCGGCTTTCTGTACCAGTGTTGGCAAATACAGGCCTTCGAACTGTTCGGGGTCGTAGCCAAACATGGCTTCTGCGGCCTTGTTGCTTTCAACCACCCGGCCATCACGATCTACCAGCAAAACGCCTTCCAACAGGTTATCGAGGATGTTTTGCAGGCGCTTGCCGCTTTGCTCCAGTTCCTGCTGGTATTCATAGGCGGCACCGAGATATTTATTGGCGGAGTCGGCCAGCAGACCCAGTTCATCGTTGGCATGGCGGGAATCCACTGCCAGTTTTGATTCCGAACCGGGCTCGGTGGCTGCCAGTTTGGCCGCCAGTTGGGACAGCGGTGTGGTCACCAAATAGACCACTACCAGAAAGATAATTATGGCCAGCACCACCGCCATCAGTATCTGGGCGCTGGCGGTCAGGATTGACTGGTTATAGAAACTACTGAGGCCCTGCTGAATATCCACCTGGGCAACCAGCCTGCCACTTTGGTTGTCGTTATTATCCAGCGGCAAGTCATAGCTGAATTCCCGGACCGGTACATTAATCAGGTTTTCCAGAGGTGGCTGACTGGGCCGGCCAGGCCTGCTGATACTGGCCAGTTCTCCGCCCAGCTCATCGAACAGCGTCACCTTCACAAACAGCGGGTATTGCATGAGACCGCTGAGCACATTGTCGGCCAGTTCCGGGTCCAGCTGGAATACTGCCGAGCGGGCCGAATCGAGGGTCAGTTCCAGCAGTTGCGAAGCGGTGCTTTCCAATTGGCTGACGGTACGGGAATAGTTCACATAGATGGTAATCGTGGAAACCAATGCACCTATCACGATGGCCAGCAGGATCGTGTAGACAGCCAGTCTTGTTGCCAGATTTCGCTTCAAGTGAATTCCATTCGTCTCAGTTCGACACAGCAGGCTATTATTCGCTACCTGAGGGTATACTGTACCCCTGTTTTACGCTCTCTGGATAAAAATTGCCACTGCCAGCCGTCCCTGACATGTCCAAGCCGCCAACCCACAGAATTGCAGACAAACTGTTCGCAAGCTTGCTCATGAGCCTGCTAAGCATTACGGCAATGGCACAAAACCCCTTACCGGAAATCAGGATATTTACTGAAGTTCGTGATGCCGCTGAAACCCGTGCTGACGATCAGGGCAATGTCTGGGTTGATAACCCCGCTTCGCGGCTGCTTGAAACCATGTTAGTGGAAGCCGGTCTGGACTATGAGGTGTCCATTGTGCCCTGGGCCCGCCTGATTCAGAATCTGGAAAACCAGACCAATACCATTGGCTATCCCCTGGTTCGCACGCCAGAACGGGAGAGTCGCTTTTTATGGCTGGGTCTGATCAGACCCATCGACAACTACCTGTACGGGTTGCGTGACAATGCCGGGCAATTGCCTTCAACTCTTGTTGAGCTGGACAGCTATTCTGTCGGTACCATTCGTGGCGATGTCTTCGATCAGTATTTTCAGTCCCTGGGTCTGACTAACATCGTCCGTTTTGGCAACAGCACGCCCTGGCTGCAAATGATGGAGAGGGGGCGGATTGATTTGATGCCCTTTGGAGAACACGGCATCAGAGATTATCTGCGACGCCACGGGGAGCCTGTTGACAAACTCGTCCCGGCAATTAGATTAGATTCCCTGTCCACCGGCCTGTATTTCGTGATGCACCCGGACAGTGACGAACTTCTGGTGCAGCGACTGCAGCAAGCCCATGCCAGCTTGCTTGCCGATGGTCGCTACTATGAAATCATGGGCCTGACCGCCCCCGAAACAGAACAATAAGACCGGCTGGCAGCCTGGAGCAAAAGAATAATGACAAGACCCACTTACCGCATGCCACTGCCTGGCGGACCAGCATTGCCATTCATCAGGACCATCAACATTGTGCTATGCCTGCTGCTTTCCTTGCTGGCCATGCAAAACAGCCAGGCCCAACAGGAATCGGTTTTTGTGCAGGTCTATTCCGGGCCGCGCTCTCTGGATGGTTCCCCGGCGGTGGAAACCGGCAGTGAACCCAGAGACAGCACCGCCCAACTTGCCGCCGCCATTCTTGAAAAGGCGGGCGTGGTCTTTGAAATCAGTATTATTCCCTGGTCCCGGGCCATCCAGTCTCTGCAATCGAGCCCCAATGTTATGGTGTATTCCATGATCCGGTATCCGGAGCGGGAGTCGCTATATGAATGGATCGGACTGATCGAGCCGGTGGAAACCTGGCTCTACTCTTTCAGAGGCAAACTGCAGCCACCGCCGCTGGACCTCAATGAGGCACGGAGGTACCGAATCGGTCTGGCGCGCAGAAGTGCGGCCGACAATTATCTGCGCTCGCTGGGTTTTGAACATCTCGTTTATCTGGGTGATGCCAATCGTGCGCCCATGATGCTGGAGCGTGACCGGATTGATCTTGGTGCCTTCACTGTTAATGAAGTCCAGGGCATGGAGCAGCGCTTCGGTCTGGAGCCAGGTCTGCTGGAACCTTTGGTGAAGCTGGATCCGATCTCTACCGCCAGCTATTTTGTGATGAGCAAGGATACCGATCCGAATCTGCTGGCACGAATCCGGGGCGCCTATGAGGAGCTGGAGGAATCCGGCGTGGTGGCGGAAATCATGGGAAGAAATCCCTGATTTTACCGGGCCCGGCCTTTCAAAGAATGCGTCCTGGCCCTATTTTAGCCTGACTGGCGGATGTCAGGCCTGATTTGGCCGGCGCTGCATTTTTAATTGTCGACCACCAGACTCCTGTTATACTCGCGCAGGACGGCATTTTTACACTTGGGGGGAAGTATGCCTTTACCAGCCTGTATGCAGGGACGACTGAGCCTGCCTGTGGTGGGCGCACCACTGTTTATTATCTCCAATCCTGATCTGGTGATCGCCCAGTGCAAGGCCGGAGTGGTAGGCGCTTTTCCTGCCCTCAATGCCCGCCCTGCCGAGATGCTGGACGAATGGCTGGGTCGCATCAAACAGGAACTGGCGGACTACGATGCCGCCAATCCGGACAATCCCTCGGCCCCTTTCGCGGTCAATCAGATCGTGCACAATTCCAATGACCGGCTCATGCATGATGTGGAGCTCTGTGTGAAACATGAAGTGCCCATCGTCATCACTTCCCTGGGTGCTCGCCCGGAAGTGTTCGAGGCCATTCATTCCTATGGCGGTATTTGCCTGCATGATGTCATCAATAATCGCTTTGCTCACAAGGCCATCGAGAAAGGTGCCGACGGACTGATCTGTGTGGCAGCCGGCGCCGGCGGCCATGCCGGGACCCTGTCGCCCATGGCATTCGTACAGGAGGTCAGGGAATGGTTTGACGGGCCATTGCTGTTGTCTGGCGCCATGTCCACCGGTAGCGGCGTGCTGGCGGCCGAGGCCATGGGTGCGGATCTGGCCTATCTGGGCTCAGCTTTCATCGCCACCGATGAGGCCAATGCCGATCCGGCCTACAAGCAGGCCCTGGTGGACTATGCCGCCAGTGATATTGTCTATACCAACCTGTTTACCGGTGTCCACGGCAACTATCTGCGCCCGTCGATCGAAGCTGCCGGCCTGGATCCTGACAACCTGCCGGAGAGCGACCCCTCAAAGATGAGTTTTTCTTCCGGGGGCAGCAGCAAGTCCAAGGCCTGGCGAGATATCTGGGGCTGCGGTCAGGGCATTAATGCCATCAAGGATGTTCGTCCCGCAGCGGAGCTGGTCGCCCGACTGCAACAGGAATACGCCGAGGCCAAGCAACGACTCTGTCAGAGCTGACGCACTGCGGCCCCATATAAACACTGTTAAGATTGGATCAGGACCAGCACTTGGCACTGGCGATCAATAGCGGGCGATCAGCAGAGTGCGTTGAACTGGCAAGTACCGCCTTCAACCCACTGGATCGGTGGCGTGATGCTTTGCGCGGTGAGGGTATAGCTGATGCCGTCCAGCGTGCTGTCATCATCACGCCAGTTGACGATGATCTGCCCTTCATGGACATGAATGCCGTGGCTGTCTACCGACCGAACCTGGGCCGCCGGAATACCGTTGCTGCCTTCCTGCACATCCAGCATGCTGTCAAAGCGCTCGGCATTGGCACCCACAATAATAGCATTGCGGTAAACACTGGTGGCCAACAGGGCTTCGGCAAAGCGGGCACGATTGCTGTACTGCTGATAGGCAGGCAATGCAACACTGGCCAGCACACCAATGATGGCCACCACCGCCAGGGATTCAATCAGGGTAAAGCCTTTATTCTTGTTCATCACTCTAACTTTGACTGCCTTCAATCATCGTTACATCATGGGACTGGCTGTTTACTGACAGCTCCAACAGGCCCAACCGGGCAGGATTCGGATGAGAAACCCGCACGGTGTTGCCAGTGCGGTTGATGATATTGGGGGTATTGGTCCCTTCACATCGCATGGACGGGTCAGGCATTTCGCCCCGTGCCAGCAGGTAGCCGATTTCCTCGAAGACCAGGCGACATTGTTCGCGGTCCATGAGCATGTCCTGTCGGGCCAGGGTCTCGCCATCGGTCAGCAAATTGGGAAAGGCATAAAGACCCAATGCCACGCATAGCATGGCCATGGCGGTACCGACACCACCCCAGATATAGAGCTTGTCCTGATCCCTGGCCTTGGCGATGGATTCTTTTTCGGCCGTGGTCTCGCCGATACTGGCATGGGCGGCTTCAGCTTCGCGGTGTTCCATCTCCCGGGACCGGGACTTCATATAGGCATCGGCTTCAGCTACCACTGCGCATTTTTCGCAGTACTCACCGGAGTCGAGAAATTTGGTACACATGCCGCACAGCTCAACGCCACAGGATTTGCAGGTGGCTGCGGTAGGTGCATTGGGGTGGTTTTGACAAGCCAACTGGGCAGTCCTTACCTAGTCGAAAGACACTCTTGTTAAAAAAAAAATTCAGAATTCGAACGCACGAATTTCAGGCTGGAAATGTTCCTACATTTACCTCGCATTGGCAAAGGGTAAAAACGCGAATTTTTCCCGGCGACTTTCTAAAACTGTGACGCTGGCAACACTATCGCGGGTATGCCTGTGGCATTCCACAGTTTTAATCGGGCATGGCTTCCGTTATCGGCGAAAACTGCGATAGCAAGCCGAACGGTCTCAGCTGTCCCCGGCTTCCAGTTGTTCTTCCACCCGGGCACCCCGCAAAATATTAACCATGCCGTAATTCCCTTCGTGGCAGGCATATTCATACAACTGCCCGGCCACCTTGGTCATTGGCACGATGCCGGTGAAGTGATCGGTGTAGGTGGCGGGATCGTCCACCGTAAACTCGTAGTTCACCGTATCGAAACTGACCCGGGTAAAGCGCTCGGTCAGCACCTTTTCGGCCGAAGTTCCGGAGGAGCCAAAACTGGCGGCCAGGCCATTGAAATTGCGGGTTATCACCACCAGCGTGTCACCATCCCAATAACCTTTGGAGTCCCCGGTGTAGAAACCCAGGTCCTCATGCAATTCGGGTATGGTCTCGCGGGATTCATACAGCGGGACGATGCGGGCATCGTGGATCATTTCGGTGAGGATGACCGCCGTATCCCGGCTCTGGAAGATCTGCACATTGTTGTTGTACAGGCTCGGGGTAAAGGGCGGGCCGGCATTGAAACCCACCAGACAGCGTTCTGACAATCCGCGGTCTTCCGGGCCATCGGTACCAATCCCCCCGGCACCGATGCGAACGGGTCGGCTTTCACCGGTGGTTCCGCCGCCGTAGACACCCTGATCGGCAATGGCGCCGTCCTGCAGCGGAGGCAGGCGACCGTTTTCCGGGTAGACGATATGGGATGTGCGCACCGTGTCACCGATGCCGGCATTTTCAATCCAGAAATCATTGTAGGATTCATCAACGCCACCGATGGCCAGGGCTGCATCAGAGCTGGCATCGCGGGCGGCCCGGGCGGCCTGGATCTCGGCGATTTCTTCCTCGGTCAGGAACTGGCGATTGCCGTAGCGGGCGGGTCTCTGCATGGGCACATCGGAGGAGAAGTTCCACACTCCCTGCAAGTCCGGTTGGCCCCATTCGGTGCGCGGTACTTCGTAATCCTGGGCAGACAGGCTCGGTGATAACAGCAAAGCGGCCAGCAGGGTCAGACAAGAGCTTGTAGTTTTCATGAATTGCTCCGTGAGTCGATGTGCAAATGACAATCTGAGTGGCAAACGGTAGCGCAAATCCCTGCCCCAGGCAAAACCGGCAGTCCTGCCGCGGCTGCAGTCAGTCTCAGTCTTTGCTTTTGGGCGGGGCCAGGCCACCGAAGGCGGTAAACAGGGCCTTGAAGAAGTTGCTCAGCTCCATACTCATGAGGGCAAATTCCTGATCAAACTTCTGGGCTGCGCTTTCTTCAGCAAAACTGTCTGATTCCTCGCGCATTTCCTCGAAGCGCAACCGCTTGATACTCAGGTCATCGTGGATGATGCAGCTAAGCAGGCTGTTCCAGGACACCCCCAGGCTTTTCACCTGCTTGCCGGCTTCCAGATGGGCACTGATTTCCTCACTTTCCAGATCCTGGCCCTTGCAGCGCACCACATTGCTGCCATCCAGAGGGTTGTAGAGTTCACAGTCTTCTTCCAGGAAAAAATTGTCGGTGGCCTTGTGCTTGCGCAGCCAATGGGTCATGACATCGGCGGGTGAACGCACACTGTCGGGCAGGGATACGGGGAAGGAACCGAGCGTATCCCGCAGCAGGTTGACGAATTCCTCCGCCTTGGGCGCTGAAGCGGCGTCCACCACCAGCAAATTGTCTTTCGGTGCCAGATAGGCATAGGTGCGCTGATTGCGAGTGAAAGCCCTGGGCAGAAGCTGGGCGAACATATCTTCCTGAATTTGTTTCTTTTCCTTGCGATAGATCTTGCGGGCCTGCCGCTCTTCCAGTTCGGCCACTTTCTCTTCCGTGGCTTCCCTGACTACAGAAGCTGGCAGCAGCCGGTCCTGAGTCTGGGCACAGAGCATGATGTAGTCCCCCACCACATGGGTCAGCAGAGGTCCTTCAAGAGCTCCTTCATCGACTGTTGCCTCTTCGCTGTCTGCGACTTGCCCTGCCTCGTCATCGCCGATCACCTCCCCGGCTGGCGCAGTGGCGGCCTGGGGGATGGGCGGGACCCAGCCCATGCGGGTTTTTTCATAACTGCTGCAGGGCGCAAAATGAAATTCGGCGAGTTGTTTTTCGAGTTCTTCCTGACTGAGGGAAAAGGCCTGATTCAGACAATACAGGCGAAGATTCTTAAACCACATGAAAGCGTTCCGCTGTGCTTGGATCAACAAAGCAGGCGATTATGCAGCAATGGTCCTGGATTGAAAAATGCTTTCGGGCCCGGGGCCTGATTCGGCCGCTACTTGCCGAAAAAAAAGCGTAGCCCCGTGCAAGGGGCTACGCTCGCTCAAGGAGCCATTGACTGATCCCTGTCCTCAGGTCAGTACGCTCCGAAAAACCTCAATGGCTTTGCTCATCTCTTCCCGGCTGCCCAGGGAGATTCGGCTGTGGGTATTTTCCATGGGGGGAAAGTCGCGCCCCACCAGAATATTGCGCTCCAGACAGGCTTCGCGGAATTCACGGGCCGGCCGGCGCAGATTGACGAACAGGTGATTGGTCTGGGAGTCCGGCACGGTAAAACCCATATCCCGGAATGCGCCGGTGACCATGGCACGAATCTCGGCATTTTCCTGCCGCTCCCATTCCAGATGGGCCGTGTCTTCAAAGGCGGTCAGGGCAGCAATGGCACCCAGCATATTCACATCCCCCATACCCCAGGCCCGGTCGATGGCATCCAGAGTGTCGGCATGACCCAGGCCATAGCCCACTCTGAGACCGGCGATGCCATGGGCCTTGGAGAAGGATCGGGTAATGAATACGTTGGGGAATTCCTTCACCAGGGGTAGCGCGCTTTGCATCAGGGCCGGATCGGCATAATTGATATAGGCCTCATCGATAAGAATGCGGGTGGCAGGCGAGGCCGCCATGATACGACGCACGAAGTTCTCCACCGCCGCCGGGCCATGCACGGTACCGGAAGGATTATTGGGATTACAGAAGTACACCAGACCCGCTCCGGTGGAAGCATTGATCATGGCCTCCAGATCAATCGACAGCGTGTCATCCAGCACCACATCAACCACCGGAATGCCGTGCCGTCTGGCAGTGTTGGCAGAAGTGGCATAGGTGGGGGTGGCAGTAACCAGAGGCTTGCCCCGGGAGCAGAATGCATGCACCGCACCTTCCAGCAAGGGCGTGCTGCCAGTGGCCAGCAGGACACCATCGCGGCTCAAACCATAGTAATCCGCCAGGGCATCGCGCAGCTCGTTAACATGGTCGGGGGAATAGCCGCGACCGACCCGTTTGGAAGTGTACTGACGAATCGTTTCCAGCACTTTCTCCCCGGGGCCCCGGGCACTCTCATTCTGGTTCAACTGCATGACACCGTTATCGAACACGCCACTGGCATGGGCGGCACGACTCTGGGCAGTGGCCTTGTTCAGCACCATGGATTGCCCGAGCATGCCCATGGCAGTGCCAAGGGACAGGGTTTTCACGAAGCCGCGTCTTGTTGTTTTCATTATTTACTCCTTGATTGGCAAGACATTCATGGAAAATCAGTTCACACCTGGCGCAGGGCTCCTGCCATGGCATCCAGCGCTTCCTTCACTACAATCCTGGCCGAGGCGATATTCATGCGCATATAACCAGCGCCGCCACTGCCATAATTGGAACCCGGATTGAGCAGAACCCCGGAATGCTCCACCAGCCAGTCCTGGAAATAATGTTCCGGCGATTCCAGGCCATGCATGGCGGCCATCTCTTTGGCGTTGATTGCCTCCAGCACTGCCGAGAAATCCAGCCAGGCCAGGAAGGTCCCCTCGGCCGGGGTGTAGCCCACCATGGGTAATTGCTCGCGCAGGTAGTTCTCGGTGAAGGCATGATTGGCATCCAGATAGGGCAGCACCTGATCAAACCATGCGCCCCCTTGCTTGTAGGCAGCTTCATTGGCGACCACGCCCAGGGTATTCAGGTCTGCCCGGTGATTCTGCTTGACCCGATTGAGCAGTACCGGATTGGGTGAATAGAAATAGGCGTTTTTCATGCCAGCCAGATTGAAGGTTTTGCTGATGGCATTGAAGCTGACGCTATTGTTCACCACGGCCTGGTCCGGCAGGCTGGCAAAGGGTACATAGCGGTGACCCGGGCGAACGATGTCGGAGTGAATCTCATCCGCCAGAACCACGATTTGTTTGTCCAGACAGAGCCGGCCAATGCGCAGCAACTCCTCTTCAGTCCAGACATTGCCGGTGGGGTTCTGGGGATTGCAGACGATCATGGCATTGACGTCCGGAGTCATCTTCGACTCCAGATCCTGCCAGTCAATTTCATAGCGACCACCCCGAAAGACCAAGGGGCTGTCCACCGCATCCACGCGGGTATGGTCACAGTGGTAGTAAAAGCCGGAGTAAATGGGCGACAGCATCAATACTTTTGTACCGGCCGGCACAAATGTGCGCAGGGCGGCAATGATGCCCGGATAGACACCGGCGGAAATTTCGATCTGGGCGGGACTGAGATCCACACCATGGCGCTCGCCATTCCAGGCAATAATGCCCTCTTTGAGACCGGCGGTGCTGCTGAGATAGCCCCAGCTTTCATGCTCACAGCGCTCCGCCAGGGCTTCGGCGATACAGGGTGGGGCCTGAAAATCCATGGAAGCGATGCCCATGCCATAGCGGAATTTGTCGCCATAACGCCGTACTGGTGAATCCCAGCGCGAACAATTGCTGCCGCGACGGTCATAGGGAGTATCAAGATCAAAGGCATCACTGCGCAGTCTTGCGCTGTCTGCCGGGGCGGCCTGGAGTGAAGCGGTGCTCAAACCGGCTCCGGCCAGGGCGGTTGCACCGGCGCCTTTCACCACTGAGCCAAGGAAGTTTCTGCGAGCGGGACTGTCGATCGTAGCCATCGGCGTCTCCTGTTATTGGTCTTGTGAGACTGTGTATGTGACAACCTGAGGCCGGGGCTGCACTGTGTGACAGTGATGCCTGGCGCGCTCCCCGGATCGAAACGAACAACTGAACTACGAACTACTCGTTACTGCTAATCCGTGCGGGAGGATTGATGTCGCCAGAGGATTGCAGGGTATGGCGGCACGGAATCAGGTCAGTAGTCTGAGGATATGCCTTCTGGGGCCTTTGCGCAAAAAAATCCGGTAAATTCCGGGCCGCCGGACCGCGCAGGCGCCCGGAAATTCATTACAAGTTGTAACAAAGTAGCCACGGAGGCACAGATTAACGTACAATTCGCCGCTTGGGTTTCTGGCAAGCGATTGAAATATCAAAGAAAACATCGCTGGCTCGGGGCGACGGGAGGGGTCGTCCTGCAGCCCATGTACATTCAAGCTTGAGAGCAAATTTAAAAGGCCGTTTCAGATGTCATTACGCGTATTTCTGCTGTGCGTTGCGCTCAGCACACACTCCTCCATTTCACAGGCCCAACAGGCCGGTGATAACGACTCCACCGTTGTCTATCCCGCTGACTACTTTACCGAATGGGCGCCCATTACCGCCCAGGACATGTTGGCTCGCATTCCCGGGCAGGAAGATTCCGGGCCTCGTGGTGGCGGCGGTGGCCCCGGTGGCAGCCCCGCTTCCGGTGGCCGTGGTCTCGGTAGTGGCTCGGGCGGCACCGAAATCCTGGTTAACGGCAAGCGCACCGCGGGCAAAAACAATGCCACCAGCAGCCTGCTGAGCAGCATCGCCGCCAGCCAGGTGCGCGAGATCCAGATTATTCGCGGCACCTCTGCCGAGCTGGACGTACGCGGCAGCGCCCAGGTGGTCAATGTCGTGCTGTTTGAGGAACTGGCTTCCAGCAGCATTGCCTATGAAGCGCGCATGGAATACGTCCATGACGACACTATCCAGCCCAATGCCTCCCTGTCACTGAGTGGCCAGGATGGCGGCTTTAACTATCTGTTGGGCTATGAGCGCCGTTCCGGTTATCGCCACTCCCTGGCCAATGAAAGCAGTGTGCTGGGCGATTTCTCACCCAATGACCAGGTGCTGGAAAACCGCACCCAGGATCAGCCCACGGATGAACTCACTGCCAATCTGGGTTTTGAGCTGGGCAGCAACAGCTCTGTTCGCCTCAATGCCCTGTATGCCGTCAACGACGGTGACACCAATGTGGACCGGGTCACCACCGACCTCACCACTACACCTCCTTCCTATCTGGTAGAGAATGAAGTAATTCCCCAGGACCGGACCAACTGGGAACTGGGCGGTGACTATGAGCTGAGCCTGAGTAACGGTGATCGCTTCAAACTGCTGGCCATTGCCAATGAAGATGACCGCGTCAACACCCGGCGCCGGTTCCAGATCTTCCCGGACGATAGCCGTGAGTTGAATCTCTATCTGAATACCGACTCAGTGACTCAGGAGCGCATTGTCCGAAGTTCCTATACCACAGACCTGTTTGACAGCCAGAGTATTGAGTTTGGTATCGAGCGGGCCCAGACCATTCTTGATTCCCGGCTGCGCCTTGGCACCCTGAGCAGCACCGGCACCCCATCGGCCGAGCACGGCGGCCTGACACCAGTGAATGTCGCCAATGCCAACTCCCGGGTGGAAGAGATTCGCTACGAGCCTTTTGCCATTCATAACTGGCAGATCAATCCGCAAATGACCCTGGAAACCACCCTGGTCTATGAGACCTCGGAAATCACCCAGACCGGTGATGTGTCCAACCAGCGTGATTTCGATTTCGTGAAACCGAAGTTTGATCTGCGTTATGACGTGACCCAGGCCTTTCAGGTACGCGGTACCATTGAGCATATCGTCAATCAGCTTTCCTTCTCGGACTTCGTCGCCTCCAATGACGAGGAAGACGAAGACTCCAACACCATCGCCGGCAACAAGAACCTGCGTCAGCAGACCCAGTGGCGCTATTCGCTCAATACCGAATACCGTTTTGCCGATGACATCGGCGTGGTCAATGCCGAGTTCTTCTACGCCGACCATTCCGATGTGATTGATTTTATCGACCTGTCCACCGGACCCGATGACTTGCGCTCGGCCCGCGGCAATATCGGCGATGGCACCGAGTACGGCACCAACATCAATGCCAGCATCCGCATGGACATGATTGGCATGCCCAATCTGCTGGTTTCTCCCGGCCTGAATCTGCAGGTGTCGGAAGTAACCGACCCCTTCCTGGGCATTGAGCGACGTTTTCGCTTTTATCAGCGTGGCCGTTTTACCTTTACCTTCCGCCACGACATTCCCCAATGGCGTGCCAACTGGGGCATGCAGTATTTCGACCGCACCGACGGCGGCATGTTTGCCTATGATGTCACCGACTTTGAATTTGCCGTGGGTGAGCCCCGGGTGAATTTCTTTGCCGAGCATATCGACAGCCGCGGCCTGACCTATCGCCTGGATATTGGCGCCATTACCGATGGCACCCAGTGTCGTGAACGCTGGCGCTATGAGGGTCATATTGCCAGCACTCCACTCAAGGAACTGGAATACCGCTGCACCCATACCGGCGTTGAAACCAGCCTGCGCATCAACGGCACTTTCTGATCGCAGCATCGGCAAGATGGACTGCAAAAGGCGAGATCTTCCGGGATCTCGCCTTTTTTGTGGCTGATGCTTGCTGGAGGAGGCGCTAGCCCCTGACTACCGTCCCCGGGCAGAATCGGTAATAATGCCGGGACCGACTGAGTAATCCCGCCCCAGGGAAGAATGCGCGGGTCGGAGCCATACCATGTCCAGAGCAAGCCATTCCCATGCTGCCAAGCCCGGTGCAGGCTGGCCTGTGCTGCCTTCCGCATTAATCCTGAGCCTGCTTTGTTTGCTGCCGGCAGGTAGTCAGGCCCAGCAGACCCCGGACAGGGTCGCCGCCCTGCAGCAGGCGATTTCGGAGCTGGACGGCCCTTATCGCCCGGAAAGTATTGAACTGTATCAGTCCCTGGCCCGGGCACAGCTGGACAATAATAACTATGCCGGAGCCGCCCAGGCCTGGCAGGAAGCCCTGCAGGCTTTGCGGGTCAATGAAGGTCTGGCCTCAGAAACACAACTACAACTGCTGCAGCCCTATAACGAGGTGCTGTTTGAACTGGAGCAGTGGCAGCAACTGGATACCAATTACCACCTGGCACTGAGCATGGCCGAGCGACTCTATGGCCGTGAAGATCCGCGCAGCATTGCTGCCGCCACTACTCTGGCCAGCTGGAAAATACGGGCCTGGCAGGCGGGGGTATTTCGGCCCCGGGGTGACCGCTCGATCCAGGAAGCGGCTGAGATCTACCGACAACTGCTCAGGGATATGGAAGAGCAGGGTAATGACAATCCGGCCCTGCGCGCCAGCTGGTTGTCCGCCCGCGGCCTGGCCTATTTCTACAGCGCCCGCCATGTGGCCAATATCCCGGTACATGAGTTTCAGCGCACTGCCTCACCCAATGCTTCCTTTCAACAGTGCGTGCCGCTGGTCCTGTCTGTGGACGGCGCCCAACCTTCGGCCAATGCCTGCCATGCCAACCAGAATCTGGATCCGGAATTTCATGCCTCCCAGCAACGGGAAAAGAACAATCAGGTACGTCGCCATCTGGGCAATATGCGGCAGAGTTTTCAACTGGCCATCGAAGCGGTCAATGCCGACCCCAGAGCCACTCTGGAACAGAAGGTTCAGGCGGTACTGAATCTGGGTGATGCCAATCTGCTGGCTGAGGATTATCAACGTGCCCGCAGCCAGTATGCCCTGGCCTGGGAAATGCTGAGCCAGGACCCGGAAGACCAGGCTCTCAGGCAAAGACTCATGGGTCAGGCCATGCCGGCCCTGAAGGATATTTTCGACACCCTGCCCTTTGATAGCCATTTGCAAGGCACCGCCCCCCTGGGCACGGTGGCCTTCGATGTCACGGCACGGGGCGAGATTGAAAATATCAATATTGGCGGCTCAGAGGCGGCTCTCAGCCGGGAGAATATTGGCGAGATTGCTATCAAACTGGACCAGACCGTGTTTCGTCCCCGTATCGAAGCGGGACGGCCGGTGGCCAGCCGCCTGCAAATTGCCGCAGGAGAGCTTTGAAGCAGGCCTGCCTCAAGTCACTTTCCGGCGTTTCTGGAACTGTGCTGCCAGAAACATTTCACTGGCCATGATTCGGTCCAGCACTTTGACACTTTCCTCAATATCCCGATAACGCAGAACCAACGGTGAGAAGCCAAAGCGCAACAAATCCGGACTGCGAAAATCGGCAATCACCCCTTCAGCAATCAATGCCTGACAAACGGCATAGGCCTCGGGGTGGGCGAAGGCCAGCTGGCTGCCACGGCGGTTTTCCTGACGCGGGCTGCGCAATTGCAAGGACTCAAGGGCCGGATACTCCTGCAGCAGCTCAATAAAAAGATTACTCAGGGCCAGGGACTTGTCCCTGAGCTGCTGCATCGAAACATTGGCAAACAGCGTCAGGGCTTCGTCCAGTACCGCCAGGGAAAGAATCGGTGGCGTGCCGGTCAGAAAGCTGGCCATGCCGCTTGCGGCCTGATACTCCGGTGAGAACTCGAAAGGTGCCCGGTGTCCCATCCAACCCTGCAGGGGCTGCTGAAACTGTCCGTGGTGGCGCTTGTTAGCATAAACAAAGGCCGGTGCACCGGGGCCGCCATTAAGAAACTTGTAACCACAGCCAAGGGCAAAATCCACCTGCCAGTCATCCACCGCCAGCGGCAGGACACCCGCACTATGGGCCAGATCCCAGATCACCAGAGCACCTTGTTCATGGGCACGGGCGGTGAGGCGCGCCATATCATGCACACTGCCATCGCGAAAATTCACCTGGCTAAGCAGCAATACCGCCACCTCGTCAGTCAGGGCCGACGGCAAGGCAGACTCCTCCACCATTCTCAATTCACAACGTGACTGGCCCAACAGGCGGGACAGGCCCTGCCCCATATAAAGATCAGTGGGGAAATTGTCCTGTTGCGACAGGATCACATGGCGGCCAGGCCGCAGCTGCAAGGCTACAGCCAGCAGTTTGAACAGATTCACCGAAATGGAATCACAGCAAATAACTTGCCCGGGCCCGGCACCGATGAGGGGGGCAATTTTCTCACCGGTTGTAACCGGCAGGTCTATCCAGCCATGACTGTTCCAACTGGCGATAAGATCCATGGCCCATTGCTGTTCCACTGTAGTTCGGGCCCGCTCGGCTGCAGCCCGCGGCAAGGGTCCCAGGGAATTTCCGTCCAGATAGATGATATTGGCAGGCAGCAGAAATTCAGCCCGCAGCGAAGCCAGAGGGTCATTACTGTCCAGTGCTTCAATATCCCGGCGCATTTACAATCGGTCCGCCAACACTTGCAGTAATTGATTGAATGCCGCCGTGCCCGGGTGGGTCCAGTCAAAATGCCCGGCTCCGGTACTGAGCAGTAATTCGGCATCAAGCAGCTCGGCCTGTTGCAGAGGCACGATGGCATCCCTGTCGCCGTGTAACAGGACAGTGCCCTCGTGCAGGCCGTGACTGGCCGGGTTGGCCTGATGGTAGTCTGCCTGGCGCTGCTCGGGGCTTCCCCCCATAAAACCCGCAGTCGCCTGCTGGCAGCTATTGTCACCACCAGCATAGGCAATCACATCGGTGATAGCAGCCAGGCCAAGCACCAGATCCAGCTCCACTGCCAGCTCGTCCTGTCGGGCGCCGGCCAGCAGTGCCAGGTGTCCTCCTGCGGAATGCCCCAGCAGGGCAATGCGCTGCAGAGAAATATCGCCAATCTGGAGAAGATGATTGATGCCGGCCTGCACATCCTCAAAACTGCCGGGCCAGCCGCCACCCTCATCGCCGGTGCGACGGTATTCCAGTGACCAGACTGTGTATCCGGCTTCGGCCAGGGCCGTGGCCAGGGCATAGCTGTGGCGCATATCGAAGGAATTAAGCCAGCAGCCACCGTGTATCAAAACCACTGTGGCTCCCGCGTCTTTGGCTGCCGCCGGCCGCCAGAGTCTGCCGAACTGGAAAGGATTCTGCCCATAACTGTGCCGGCTGTCGCTGTCCCGCCAGGGCAGCGCCAGTACCTCGTCATAGCTCACATCAGCGCCAACTTCGGGATAGCTGTATTCTGCCGCCCATACACTTGCGGGGATTAGCAGCATCAGCAGCACTCCTGGCAAAGCCCTGAATTCCATCAGTCCTGTCACCTTTATTTCCTCCATACCCGTCAAAAAGCACGGGGATTTGGCCTCTTTTGGGCCGATTCATGGTCACTGTCGTCGATTTGTGTCAGCATTGCCCTTCGACAAATCTGACTAGAGACTATTATGACTTTAATGATTGGTAAAAACAGTGTTGTGTCTATTCACTACACGCTCAAGGATGACGATGGTCAGGTGGTGGACAGCTCCGAAGGCAAACCGCCCCTGCAGTATCTGCACGGCAATAATAATCTGATTCCTGGCCTGGAAAACGAACTGGCCGGCAAGACCACTGGCGCCAAGTTTGAGGCCACCATTGCACCGGAAGACGCCTATGGCGAGCGCCGTGATGATTTCATCCAGGTGATTGGCAAGGACATGTTCCAGGGTGTTGAAAATGTCGAGCCCGGCATGACTTTCGTCGCCCAGGGCGAGGGCGGTGCCCAGCGCCAGGTTCGCGTTACCGAAGTGGAAGGCGATGACGTCACCATCGATGCCAATCACCCCATGGCAGGCATGACCCTGCACTTCGAAGTCGAGATCGTTGATGTGCGCGAAGGCACAGAGCAGGAAATCGAACATGGCCACGTCCATCAGGACGGTGCCGACCACTAGGCTCGCCGCTATCCGGCCAGTTGCTTAACGGGGCGGGTCAATCTGTTCATTCACCGAACCATTGACCCGATACCACCCGGCCACGGCAAATCGCTCCCGCCGGGTAGGCCTCACTTCATGGGGAAACTCCTCACTGAGAAACAAGACCAGGGTGGCATAGCCCGGCTGCACGGTCAGCAATTCCTTTTCACGCTCTTGCTCTTTACCTTCCCCGTTGCCGTCTCCATCTCCCTTCCCATAGATCACTAACTCGCCGCCCTGATCGGGCTCCCAGCCCCGGTTCAGATAGGTCACCAGTGACAGCACACGATTGGATTCGCCCCGAAAAGCATCCAGATGCGTCTTGTAAAAATCCCCTGGCTGATAGAAAGAGAAGTGGCTCTCGAAGGAGAACAGCCCCAGAAACAGACGACGATTGAGATAAAGCCGCAGAGCATTGGCCCATTGCAGCCAAGTCTGGCTGCCTGCCTCCCCTTCCTCGATCCAGCGGATGCGGTCACGGCGGACGAAGCTGTTGCGCATTTCATCAAGGCCACGACCAATGGCCGCGCGATGGAAGTCGGCCTGTTCCTGCTCGGCCAGATAATCCAGCAGACTGTTGGCGATTTTCCCGGGCAAAGCGCCGGGCAGTACCACATAGCCATCCCGCTCCAGGCCACTGGCAATTTGTTCATAGAGCTCGAAATCCGCCGGCGAGACGCCGGGCGGTGATAAAGTTGAGGCTACAGTCTGGCTCATTGACAGGCTCCGCTGATGTCATGCCCGCCGGGGTGACTAATTGAGGGTTGGCAAATTGGGGGCGGCGAATTATGCCAGCAATCTCTCCAGACCGGATACTGATTTTTTCACGTCAGAACAGCCGCTTACCGGACGCTTGCTCGAAACTGTCAGTGACCGCTGGGCGGGATAAAGGCTTTTGAATCCGGGCAGCTTATCTGAAATACTTGAGCGCTCTGAGCAATTTACCAACAAGAACAAGTCACACGCTTCATTCACAACAATAAACTCAAACAAAGCCAACGGGTAAGCATCCTATGCCTAAACTGAAACACAGAGTCCTCACGCTCGCCGCCATTCTGAGTCTGGGTCTTTCCGGCACTGTCCTGTCCCAGGACTGGCCCGCCGAACCCCCTGCCGAGGCACCCGCCGACTGGGGCCCGGTATCCGCCAATTTTGAAGAAATCCAATACCCCTATCCGGTGCATTTTCTGGAGCTGGAACGCTTTGGCGAGGAAATGCGGATGGCCTATATGGACGTGCCCCCGGAGGGTCCGGCCAATGGTCAGGTGGTGTTCTGGCAACACGGCATGAATTTCTATTCCGAAGCCTATACCCCAACGCTGAAGGTGCTGTCAGAGAACGGCTTTCGCGTCATCGCAGTGGATCGCATCGGCTATGGCAAGTCTTCCAAGCCGGTAATTCCCTACAACTTCAATTTCGTTGCTGCCAATATGAAGGCACTGCTGGATGAACTGGGTATCGACGAAGTAGCCATCGTTGGTCATTCCATGGGCGGCATGGTGGTGTCCCGCTTCGCCATGCTCTACCCCGATATCACCACCCATGTGGTGATGGTGAATCAGATTGGCCTGACTGATCAGCGCCAGGGCCGACCCTGGACCGATCCCTTCGCCAGCCCCACCGGCGTCAGCAGCTATCAGTCAATCCTGGCGGGGCACCGTCGCTATTTCCCCGAGGCCTGGCCACCGGCCCATCTGGAATTCGTACGTCGCCAGTATGGCCAGACCATGAGTGGTGAATGGCCGCGCCTGGCAATGGTTCGTCGCCTGCAGGGGCAAATGCTGTATAACGACCCGGTGGTCTATGACTGGCAGCACATCGACACCAAGGCTCTGGTGCTGGCCGGTGAGGAAGACGGCCTGATTGCTGACTTCCCCCGCTATGCCCGCCATGTAGCCAGTGAACTGCAGAACAGTGCCATCCTGCTCTACCCCGGTATCGGTCACGCACCGCAGATCGAAATTCCCGATCGCTTCCATGCTGACCTGATGCGCTTCCTGCGCTCGGACCCGGATACGCCGGCCAGTGAATGGGAATAGGCATTCAGACAATCTGCACTGTCACTATGTACTATCAATATGGACTACGAGAAAGGCCGGGAATTCCCGGCCTTTTTTGTCCGCTGAGTTGAACCCGGTTCGAGCCTAGCGCAGAAACTCGATGCCCAGACCCCAGCTATTGGTGTAGTCGTAGTAATCCACCAGATCACTGTTATAGCCAGCCCTGCCCCAGAGATGGATCGGCAGGCCGGCAATATTGGTAGTCAGTTCCAGGCTGGTAGTGTTATGAGTAAAGGGGCTGGCATAACCGGTGCGATGCACCACCTGCACTTTTTCAAAACAGAAAAAGCCGCAGCCTTCACTGTTCAACACATAACTCAGTGAAAGCCGCAGACCGTCAAAGTAGTCCCGGGTCTTCGCACTTTCCCCCGGAGCCTCCCAGGCATTGAACTCTTCCGGAGCACCCTGGAACAAACCATCCTCGAGATAGTGGCGATACTCCACCAGAGTCTCGGTCTGACCGGGCAGATTGGGCAGAAAACCGGTATTCCATTGCTTGTGCCAGTCCACCGAGACGTAATCCCAGCCCCGGGAGATATTGTCCCGCGCGAATTGCCGCGATTCACCATTACCCAGGTAGTAGTTTTCCACCTCCCGGTAAAGGGCTTCGCTATTGACCTGTTGGCCATTGGATTCGTGACCATAGCCAAAATCCCAGTAACTGGGGTCGGTTCGGCCGACACCACCATCGCGCCAGACCCGCAGGAACAACTCCGGGTTGTAGCGCCGGGCGATGACCGGCGATGAATTGCGGCTTCCCAGATACTGGGAAAAGCGGGTGCTGAAGGCCAGGTAGAGGCGCGGCAGGTTGCGACTGCGGTCGATATCCAGCAGGGATGACACTACATCCACCACCGGATTCAGCACCGGATGCTTGACCGAAAGATTGGCATCCATATACAGGCGACTGATGTCATTCTTGTCCATACGCGCCAGCAGTTTATTAGGCTCGTGATTGGTAAGCCCGTCGATACCGGAACCGAAAAGACCCTGCTCCATGTCTATAAGGAGAGATTCCTCCAGCGCCTGCTGGCCACTGCCTGGCAGGGACTCACTGTAGCGGTCGAAACAGGCCAGTCGCTCGCTGTCATTGGCCAGTTGCGGGCAGACCCGATAGGCTTCTCCGGGTGTAGCTGTTGCCATCGCTGTGAATAGCAACAGGCTGAGCAGGAGCGACATTTGAAATGCGCCCGACATTCTATTTAACATGGGGGTCTTCTCTCGGCTGAAAATTCCAATAATAAAGAGTGTAACCAAGCTGAGCAGGTGAAAGTAGCCCTGCCACAGCGGGTTCCGCTCCCGCCATTGACCGCAGCGCTGCTTGCTTGCCGGAACAGAAGTGCAGACGCTGACCTTGAAGCTGAAAAAGCACTGTTCCCGGGCGGGTGTTTGCCTTATGCTGCGCGCCGCCACCAGGCCATGGATTCGTTCACTGATTATTGCCGATGATTAATTCAATCGTAAGACTGTCGTCATTACTGCTGGGAGTTGCCCTGTTGCTGACCGGCCATGGCCTGCAACTGGCACTGGTGCCCATGCGGGCCCAGATCAATGGCTGGAACAGTGCCGATGTGGGCTACCTCAGTTCCATGTATTTCATCGGCTTCATCATCGGCTGTTTTACCATCCCCCGTCTGGTAAGCCGCATCGGTCATATTCGGGCCTTCGCCGCCCTGACCGCCGTCATGACCACCGCCATACTGGCCCTGAGTCTGGGGGACAATATGCTGTTCTGGTTCCTGCTGCGCCTGGCCGCCGGCTTTTCTATCGTCGGCCTCTATCTGGTGATTGAAAGCTGGCTGAACTCCCAGGTTGAAAATGAGGTGCGCGGCAGCGTGCTGTCTGCCTATACGGCCATCGTCCTGGCCGGTCTGGCAGTGGGGCAGCTACTGCTCAATGCAGCTCCCCCGGAGGGTGAGCGCCTGTTTGTGATTGCCGGCATGCTGGTGGTGCTGGCGGCCCTCCCCGTCTGCATCACCCGTTCCCGCCAGCCCCCGGAAATTCCCACGGCAAGCTTTTCACCCATGCTGGTGATCAATACTTCCCGGGCCGCCACGGTAGGCTCGTTTATCTCTGGCTGTGTCACCGGCTCCTTTTATGGTCTGGCACCGGTGTTTGGCCTGGAAATTGACATGTCGGTGGCGCAAATTTCCCTGATGATGGCGCTGGGGGTGGTTGGCGGCGCGGTCATGCAATTGCCTCTGGGTAAACTGTCAGACCGCATCGATCGCCGCCGGGTAATCTTTGCCGCCATGCTGGCGGGCACAGCAGTAGCGGCCGCCGGGGTGATGCTGCCCGCCGCTTTGATTCCCGGGCTGATGTTCATGTTTGGCGCCTGCGCCATGCCGCTGTATGCCCTGAGCCTGGCCCATGCCAGCGACTTCGTGGAAAACGATGGCTTTCTGGAAGTGGGAACCGGCCTGCTGATGATCAATGCTCTGGGCTCCATTGTCGGTCCCCTGATCACCTCCCAACTCATGTACCGCCTGGGCCCGAGCACTTATTTCGCCTCCCTGTGCGTGTGGCTGCTGCTGGGCTCGGTACTGGTGCTGATCTTTATCCGTACCCGGGATCGCCAGGCCACCAACTTCCATGAATTCTCTCCGGCCACCTCTGCGGCAGCCCAGGGCGCACTGCAGATGGACCCGCGACTGGAGGAAGAAGAGCCCGAACCTGTGATGGAGGGTGAAGTAATCAGTGAGGACGACACGGAAAACAGTGGCTGATTGGCCTATGCTTTGATTTGGCACAGGGATTTGGCACAGGAATTTTGCCTTCAGCTCTGTGTCATTGGCCGGTAACAGACTATAATCGCTGCAAACAGGCAATTCAGGCTCGGGCCTGTACTGGATACCAGGTGGATCAGATTCGTCGCTGTAACAGCTTTCCCAATCCCTAGTTCTCCCCCATGAAGTGTCATAATCACCCTAACGCTGCGGCCATAGGCCAGTGCACCAGTTGCGAGATTGCCCTGTGTGGCATGTGCGCCAGATTCGTTGATGAAGCCGTGCTCTGCGAGAAATGTGAAGAGAACTACCAGTCTCAACAGTTTGTCTCCCGCCAGAACGAAGACCTGGAGCGCCAGGAAAGCACTGTTAAGGTGGACCGGGACGATGAACAGCCAGCCTTCAAACCTCCTGCCCGCAAGATTAACCCGGTGGTCATACAGGTCAGCGTTATTGGCCTGTGTCTGGTAATACTGGCCGCGCGAGCGCTATTCTTCAGGGGCCCGGCCTCCAATGCCACCACTTCAGAGCAGGATCTGGTCAATCAGCAAATGACTTCTCTGGCCCAGTGTCTGATCGTGTTTCGCCAGATCGGCGTGGAACTGGCAGAGACCGGCGCAGCACCGGCACTGAGCTGCCCGGATGCAGCCGGACCCAACCGGATTCAACAGAGCAATGGCGATATCGTGGTATCCCACCCGGCACCGCAGCTTTATGGCTTCAGCAGCATTGAAGTCAGCCGACTTGATCCGGAACCCCGCTTGATCGAATAATTGATAGTCTGGAACACTGTCCGATCAAGCAAAGAAGTAAAAAACAAACTCCGGGGCTGACAAGCCACCGCTGTAAGGATCGCCCATGTCCATAGCCTATAACGTCGTGCGCAGTGCCATGACGGGTATTTACAATACCTTCATCAAGACGCCTCCGGTGCTGGATACCCGGCAGTATTTCCCGGGCGCCGGCGCTTTTACGGACAACTGGCAGGCCATTCGGGGCGAAGCCATGAGTCTGATTGATGAAATTGAATCGGTGCCCCGCTTCCATGAACTGATGCCGGAACAATACAAGCTGTCCAGTCATGGCGAAAAGGAATGGCGCATGTTTATCCTGCGTGCCTACAGCCTGGATATCAGCGAGAACATGGCCAAGTGCCCCACTTTGGCGGCGCTGGTAAAGGCTGACCCATCCATCAAATCAGCTTCGATCTCCTTCCTGGCCCCGGGCAAACAGGTGCCTACCCATACCGGCCCCTTTCGCGGCATTACCCGCTTCTATATGGGACTCCAGGTACCTTTGGCAGATGATGGCAAGCCGGGGGTCAAACTCACTATCGCCGATGAGGCCTACCGGCTGGGAAATGGCGATGCCCTTCTCTGGGACGACACCTACCCGCACAGCGTCGAGAACAATACCGGGCAGTGGCGTATTGCCTTGTTGCTTGATGTCTATCGCGCCAATATGCCCGGTCCGCTGCGTGCCTTTACCAATACCATCATCAGCCTGGCCAGGGTCTCGATCAAATGGCGGGGAATTTTCCCGAAAGAATTCGCCTGAGACGGCTCAAACAGAAATTCCAGCCATAAAAAAAGCAGGCCCAGGGCCTGCTTTTTTCGTTACTGCGATCTGTTTTAGACGACAGTAATGTTTTCAGCTTGCGGGCCTTTCTGGCCGGAAGTGACAACAAATTCTACTTGCTGGCCTTCTTCCAGTGTCTTGAAGCCGCTGCCCTGAATGGCGGAGAAATGTGCGAACACATCGGGACCACCTTCACGGGAGATAAAGCCAAAACCTTTGTTTTCGTTGAACCATTTAACGGTTCCGCTAATTCTATCAGACATATTATGTCCTCCTAACTCACAAATAATTTGAACCTGCGACCAACAGCCGAGGCTCACGAACTGGAAATCGAACTTGTACTTATTTGCGTCGAGACGAGTTTGGAAGGAACTTCGCGAGGAAATAAATAGTGCGTAGACTTACAGGTATTATCAACAATACGCTTCCGTACTGCCCGCGTCAATGTTTTTCTCACAAGATTCCCGGTGCAGTAGCTGACACTCAGGCGCTTTCCTGTTTTTGAATGGACGCCCAAAGATAGGCCGGCAAGGCACAGGACAGACCGATACAGAGGTTCAGCACAACAAAAGGCAGCGGTCTGGGCCCCTGTCCCCGGCGCGAGAAGATGTAGATCCAGAACACCAACGAGCTGATCAACAGGTCGCTGGTGAACATCGCCACTGAGCCATTGGCAAACAGCACGGCAACGAAGCGGATCGGGTCGAAGCCTTCATTGATCACAAAGTCCACGAGGAACCAGTAGGGAATCAGGGCGCCGGCTATGGCCAGCCATAAGTAAGTGCTTTTCAGAGTCACGCTTGGTCTCCTGTCTGTTCCGGGTAGTGGTCGTTTTAGCATTATGCCCGGCCAGGGCATGGCTTCAATTACCCGCCAGGTAAGCAATTTCATGGCATTGCCCGGCATGTTCAGCGCATCGACAATGACCGGTCGCCCGCAGCATGCTAAACAGATCTGTGAATGACTGACAGATTGCAGGAGAGCCCCATGATCAAAGCCATGTCCCTAGTTGCCAGCCTTGCTGTTGGCGCCCTGATGACGGCCTGCGCCGTATCGCCGGAGACCCAGGCGCTGATGGATGAATACGAGCGCAGCATTCCCACTTGCAGCAACAGCCTGGAATGCCAGAGCAAATGGGCAGCAGCACGCAGCTGGGCCATCGAAAATGCGGATTTCCCGATTTACACCGAAAGCGAGACCCGCATTCGGGCCACCAGCACCCTGACTACTACCTCGGGAATTGGCGTAGTGGTGCACCGCGAAGGCAGCGGCAACAACTATCGCTTTCTGGTGGATGTGGAGTGCTTCAATGCCTATGGTTGTCCCAACATCTGGGAAGCCAAGGTGGATTTCAATCGCAGCCTCAATGCCATAGGCAGTTAGCCTGCCCAGGCTCTTGCGGCCCTGGCATCAGATCAGGGTCAGACCGGCGCCAGCGCCGGTAAAGTCGCCGCCAACTCGCTGAGGGCCACGCCGCACTCGGCATTGTGCTTGAGCGTGTACAGGGCATCAGCCCGGGTCAGACCCTTGTTGATGCAGATGATGGGAATACCCTGCTGCTGGGCAAATTTGCAGAAGCGGAAACTGGAATAAACCATCAGGGATGAACCGATTACCAGCAAGGCGGCGGATTCGACCAGTCGCTCCTGCAGATGCTGTACCGTCTGCTTGTGCACGGAACTGCCGTAAAACACCACATTGGGTTTGAGGATTCCCTGGCAACGCAGGCAGTGCGGCACCACCACCTGATCGATCAGTTGTTGCTGTACCTCGGCATCCCCGTCCGGGGCCAGCACTGACAGCTCCTGCTCCAGCGCCTCGAAATGGGGATTGAGCTGCCACAGTAATTCCTGAATCGCCTCCCTTTCTGTCAGGGCCCCGCAGTCCATACACAAAACTTCATCGAGCCGGCCATGCAGGTCGATGACTTTGCGATGCCCGGCTTTCTGATGCAGGCGGTCTATGTTCTGGGTCACCAGGGTAGACACATAGCCCTTGTCTTCCAGTGCCACCAGAGACCGATGGGCCGCGTTGGGCAGGGCCCTGCGCACATTGGGCCAGCCCTTGAAGCTGCGCGCCCAGTAGCGTTTGCGGGTGGCTTCGCTGCGCATGAAGTCGGCATGTTGGATGGGCGTATTGCTTTTCCAGGTGCCAATCTCATCACGATAGGTGGGAATGCCGGAGGCATGGCTGATGCCGGCCCCGGTAATCACAAACAGGCCCGGGTGGGCCAGTACGAATTCCGCCAGTTCGGCAAGACTGCCGTGGCGATGATTGATCAGCTTCTGATCGAGATGTGAATGAGACAAAGGTTGCATGGCTGTCAGGGATTCTGCCGACATTGCCTGGCGAGTGTAAACCGGAAAATTGTCAGTACTGTGGCAATTGACTGGTGAGATTCGCCAAGCTCTGGCAACAATTGCGCCAGTCCCGCCCAACCCCTCGGGCTATCCCTCTGAATCTAATGGGCTTTCTGCTCTGGCACAGTTCTGGCAAGACTTCTTTACCCACGGCTCAGGTGCCCTGCCAGTGCCCGGCCAGCCCCTGGCCTGCAAATAGTCGTAACCGTTCCGCAGCAAGGGCGTCTATACAAAGGAGCCAGGCAGTCAAAATAGAACAGAAAAGGACCAAAGCAGTGATCAAACTCCAGAATCTCAGCAAGGCCTACCGCACCGCCTATATGGAAACCACGGCCCTGAACCAGATCAATATCCATATCGCCAGGGGCGAGTTTGTTGCCGTCATGGGCCCCTCCGGTTGTGGCAAGTCCACCTTGTTGAATGTAGTAGGCATGATCGACAGCCCCAGCAGTGGCGAGTATTACTTCGATGGTGAGGAAGTGGGGCAGCGCAGCGAAAACGAACTGGTGGACCTGCGCAAACGCAACATCGGTTTTATCTTCCAGAATTTCAATCTGATCGATGATCTCAGTGTGCAGGAAAACGTCGACCTGCCCCTGCTCTATATGGGCCTGCCCAAGGCTGAACGCCGGCGCCGAGTGGATGAAGCGCTGGAACTGGTCGGCCTTGCCAGCCGGGCCCGCCACCGCCCCCAGGAACTGTCCGGCGGTCAACAACAACGGGTGGCGGTAGCGCGCTCTGTGGTTGGCGATCCCAAGCTGATTCTGGCGGACGAGCCTACCGGAAATCTGGACACCAAAAATGGTGATGACGTCATGAACATGCTGGCCACCCTCAAGGACAAGGGTGTGACCATTCTGATGGTGACGCACTCACCGGAGCATGGTCAGCGCGCCGACCGGATTATCGAGATGCTGGATGGTCAGGTAGTGGGTGGCGATGCCAATGCCCATGTTTCAGTGGTGGCGGACAACAGCAGCGCGCAGGCTCAAGCCAGCCAGATCGACTAGGGAGAGCCTCATGATTGCCCACTTCACCCGCATGGCCCTGAAGGCCTTGCTGCGTTTCAAACTGCACACCGCCATCGGCATGTTGAGTCTGGTGATCGGCTTCACCTGCTTCATCACCGCCATCCTCCTGGCCAATTACTCTGCCAGTTTTGACAAGGGATTCGAAAACGCCGATCGCATCTATAACGTCATCATACGAGCCCGCGGTGACAGTCCACTGCCAGACCGCTTTCCTATTGTTAACGAGCCCACTGCCCGCTATATGCGCAGTTACTTCCCGGACATTCCCAATATCGCCATGGGTTCTTCGGGCTTTCCACAAACAGTCACCGTCGACGACCGTTCCATTGCCCTGGACACCAAATACGTCGAGGAGCGCTTCTTCGACATCTTTCCGCTGGAAACCCTGTACGGCATCGGCCGCGGTGAAAGCTTGCCACCGAACTCGGTGATGCTCACTGAAACCGGTGCCCAAAAACTGTTCGGGCGCACTGACGTAGTGGGCGAGCGCCTGCTGGTGGAAAACCGTTACGATGTGGTGGTGGCCGGTGTTGCCAGGACCCTGGATTTCCCTTCTCACCTGGAATCCTCCATCGCCTTCTTTCGCACCGAGCTGTATATGCCCATGACCATGCAGCAGGAGTTTCAGCGCCAGGCCAGAATCGAGGCAGGAGTAGATCCCGATGCCGACCAGTGGGGCAATCAGTCCAATTTTGTCTATGTAGAAATTCCCGAAGACATGCCCTTTGATCTTGCGGACTTTAATCGCCAGCTCGATGAATTTGTGGAGGCGGTCATGCCCGCCGACCGGGCGGCGATCCAGAGCTTCGACCTGCTGCCCACCAATCAGCTTATCGCCACACAGATGGCCTTTATCACTGGCGGCTTTAATCTTACCGATATTCTGATCGTGGCTGGCGCGTTGGTGCTACTGATCGGCTGCCTGAATTATTCCAATCTGGTGATTGCCCAGTTGTCCCTGCGCAGTCAGGAAATAGGCGTGCAGAAAATACTCGGCAGCAAGCGCAGCTTGCTGCTGCTGCAGTATTGCTATGAGAGTTTGCTGTTCATGCTTATTGCCCTGCTGCTGACCCTGCTGATAATCGCTTTCGCCATCACCCAACTGGCCGCTGCCGGGGTGGTGGGCGTCAGTCTCGACATGTTGCTGGACCCCAGCCTGTGGCTGGCAATCCTGCTGGTGCTGGTAGTGATTGTGGCCATCGCCGGTGGCTACCCCGCCATTCGCACCGCCTGGGTACCCCTGGTGACCATGATGCGGCCCAAGGGCAGCAATGGCTATTCCGGTCGCATGCGGGCTGCCATGGTGGGCATCCAGTTTTTTATTTCCGGCACCCTGATGATTTTGGCGGTGGTGATGTTCCAGCAGAACGGCGCCATGACCCAACAACTGGATGCCAATACCAATGACATGAAAATTGTCGCCATGGTTTCCACCGACACTTTCACCACGGAGCCTGAGTTGCTCATCAATGAACTGATGCAGCACCCTTCGGTGTTGTCAGTCACCCAGGTAAGCAACGTACCCTGGGAAATCAGCAACTCCTCCAGCGGCTTCTCCCGCAGCCCCGACAGCAATGCCACCCGCTTCGAGCTATCGCGTCATACCGTGGGCTACGACTATGCCGAAACCATGAACCAGCCACTCATTGCCGGGCGGGATTTCGAGCGGCAACGGGCCCTGGACATGATGCCCAATATCGCCAGGGTGGACCCGGCCTCGGGACCCTATTCGGTGCTGATTAATGACAAGGCGGCGCGCAGTATGGGCTGGAACGATGCCACCGAGGCCATTGGTGAGTTAATCTATTTGTACGTGGGGCCACCCAGCACTGAACAGGAGTTCATGCTGGCACTGCGCATTGTGGGTGCCATGAGCGAACACAAGTATCAGTTTATCGATTTTGCCGCCTTTGGTAGCGAAGGTGATATCTATATGCTGCGCCCCGAGTCTGCCGACAGGCTGGTGATTCGTGTTTCCCGGGAGAATCTTAACGAGGCCTTGCAACATATCGAGAGCACCTGGAGCCGCTTGATGCCTGATATCCCCCTGCAGCGGGAATTTGTCGACGACCTGTTTTATCAAAGCTATGGCATGTTTCTCGGGGTGAGTGTTTCCATTGGCGCGCTGTCAATCTTCGGATTCTTCGTGGCCAGCATAGGTTTGTTAGGTAATGCCACATTTATTACCAATATTCGTCAGAAGGAAGTGGGTATTCGCAAGGTGATGGGTGCCAGCAGTAATCGGCTTCTGCGCATGCTGTTGCTGGATTTCGCCAAACCCATTCTGATCGCCAATGCCCTGGCCTGGCCTCTGGGTTATGTGCTTGCCAACGCTTATACCAGCCTGTTTGCCGCTCACCTGGACATTACAGTCTGGCCTTTCCTGCTGAGCCTGGGCCTGTCGGCGCTGATCGCCTTCGCTGCCGTATTTTCCCAATCCTGGAAGAGTGCCCGGGTCAGACCGGCAATGGTTTTGCGCTACGAATAAAACAGAATGGCAGCGGCAGCTGCACAGTCTCATGCCCCGCAAGAGGGTCAAGGGAGAGAGCGGGATCAACGGTTTTTCTGTGGGCCGTTGGTCCCGTTTTTTTATGCCCGGTATTGCTGCAATAAAAAACGGGGTCGGTATAACAACACCGACCCCGTGTCATGGCATGTTTCAATGGATCAGGAGTTGGGCAGAACGACCTGATCAATAACATGAATCACGCCATTGGACGCTTCGATATCAGCCATGATTACGGTGGCAGCATCAACAGAGACGCCATCGGTGGCATCCACAGACAACTCGCTACCTTCGACGCTGGCCACTTGCAGGCTCTGACCGGCGATATCAGCAGACATCACCTTGCCCGGCACAACATGGTAGGTGAGCACAGCGACCAGTTGATCACGATTTTCCGGCAGCAGCAGATTTTCAACTGTGCCTGCCGGCAGTGCAGCAAAGGCTTCATCGGTGGGAGCAAAGACAGTAAATGGGCCATCGCCCTTCAAGGTGTCTACCAGTCCGGCTGCATTGACGGCAGCAACCAGTGTAGTGAATTGACCGGCATCGATGGCAGTATCAACGATATCCTTGCTTGCCATCTCGGCATGGTTATCGGCATAGGCGGTATAGCTGCCAAGAATAACAAGTAGCAGCGCTACGGCGGCTTGACGAATTTTCATTTGGGACTCCAGTTTTGCAAATTGAACAAGCGTTTCAGTGTGACGTTCATTCGCAAATACGGGAGTGTTGTTCAATGCGGATCACAGAACAAATAACAATTTTTCTGACTGAACCGCCAGGCCGGGGAAAGCGTAATGTGCTTTCAGTGTCAGTGCTTGCGTGCCAAAAGTAACTGCTCGGCCAGGTCGCTCAACACCCATTCCCGGGCAATCTTGCCTTCCCGAAATTCACTGCAAACCATGTCTCGCCAACACAGACTTTTACCGGAAGCCGGGAAACCCTTGTAGGCGGCTTGATGCACTGCAGTGAAGGTACGCTGCCAACAGACACGATCATCGGCTGCCAGAAATATGTCCAGCTCCACCTGCAAATCGGCAAAACTGTGCTGCAATTGCTGCAGGATTTTTTCGATGCCCTTGTGGCCGCCCTTCAGGGTTTTACCGGTCAACTCAACACAGTAGTCACTGCAGAAGTAAGCCCCGATCCTGTCCAGCTGGCCCTGATTGACAAGCTCTTCATTGGCCTTGCTGATTATTTCGCTGTAATCACTCATAGCACCTCCGCTGATCGCAATCCCGATTCGGGACAAGCCCCTGATACCGTCCGTTAAAACCCGCTTCAGGGTATTGGCAGTCCTGACAATCTGTTGTTATCTTCCCATAGCGTTCAGAGCCAACATCAGTTGGCCAACAAGCTTGAACCATTAAATCATTTTCAAACAAGGAAACCACGTCATGATGCAACGCTTTTTCTCTGCTGCCTTGCTTTTTCTCAGCCTGTCAGGCACCAGCTTGGCCCAGGACGCCCCTGCCACCGTCCTCAACTATGAGATGGCGGAACGCGCCATGGCCGCCGCCCTGGCTGAGGCGCGCAGCAATAACTGGAATCTCACTATCCTGATTGCCGACCACGAAGGCACACCGGTGATGATCCACCGCATGGACGGTGCCTCCGCGCGCACTTATGAGATTGCCCTGGCCAAGGCCAAGGTCGTGACAGAAACCGGTTTATTCTCCGGCGAATACGGCCGTCGCCTGGAAGCCGGCGAGATTGAGGAGATCGAAGGCGGCATCCACTATGCCGGCGGCGTGCCCGTGATGCTCAATGGTGAACAGATTGGTGCGGTGACTTCCAGCGGTGCCCGTGGCATTGAGGACGAACAGGTCTCTCTGGCCGGAGCGGCCGCCATTGGTGATTAAGCCATTCTGATTGATCGCTGTCGTGCCTGCAGAGCTGAAATCGGGCCTGCAGGCATTGTCAGCGTCTAGCTGCTGAAACCTTTCTTCTGCAGCTTTCTGATCCTCGCCTTGACCGAAGCGGCTTCATCCCGCATCGCCATATCAAAAAACTGCTGCGCTTGTTGTCGGTATTCAGGGTAGTCACAGGCCAGTTCATACCAACCGTTATAGCACCAGGCATGGACAAACTTGTTCTCTGCGCTCAAGTGCTGCCGAAGAAAGTTTTCCACCGTGTTCTTTGTTTTAGCTGATATCTTCAGATAGGGTAGACACTGCAACACATGCAGTTTTGACTGCCAGTCATCCAGCTGAGGCAGGCTGCCAAGAATGGCATCGCTTTGTGCCTGATCAGCGGAATGATTTTGCTCCAGCCAGGCCTTGAGACACCAGCTTGCCCCTGACTGACAATCTTTGTGCTGCAACAGGCTGATTAGTTCATCCTCAAAACCGGCTGTGTCGCAGGCGCTGCGATAAATACTGCCGATGGCGTCGGCAGATTTACCATCCCATTGCTTTAACTGAGCCATCAGACTCATGTCTGTTTCACTCCCATGATGCTGGCATTGGCAGTGCTTGTCATTACCCGCTCTTCTCCAGCCACTTGTACATCACCAGCGCATCTACCAGCCCCTGCTCCGGATGCCGGAAGGCACGGGGCAGGCGTCCTACAGTCTCGAAACCCAGTTTGGTCCAGACCCTGACGGCGGCAGTATTACTGGCAGCCACGAAGTTGAACTGCATGGCCTGATAGCCCAGCTCAAGCGCCCGGGCCTGGGAGTGTTCACACAAAATAGTGGCCAGACCCCGACCACGGGCCTTGCCAGCAACCATATAACCGCAGTTAAAGACATGGGCCCCGGGTCCTTCCTGATTGCTTTTCAGATAATAAGTCCCCAGCACTTCACCGCCTTCCTCGGCCACATAGGTCTGGCGAGGACTACGCATCCACAGGCTGCAGGCTTCTTCCTTGCTGGTATCGGGTCGGTAGCCATAGCTGTCACCGGCAATCACCACCTCATGAAAGATCGGCCAGATCTGTTCAAAGTCTTGTTCAGTCGCTAGCCGGATATTCATACCTGGGCCCTCCGCCAGGCCATGGGAATATCGGCCTCAACACTGCCATCGGGATTTTTGATACGCCCTTCCAGACGCCCCTCTTTGACAAAACCCAGGGACTCATAGAATGCCAGGGCATGGCTATTGGATTCCCGGGCAATGAGTTCCACGCGCTTGATATGGGGCATGCGACTGTCCAGTTCGGCAAAGAATTGAGTGAACAGGGCGCGGGCGATGCCCTGTTTCTGATGCTGCGGACTGACCGCCACCGTCAGATCAGTCAGCACATGGGAAAAACAATAGATTCCCGGGGAACTGGCGTGTAGCTCACCAACGATAGCACCGTCCTCTGCCTCGGCCACCAGAGCCAGGCCATTGGCCAGGGAGCGCTCCACGAATCCATTAACATAGTCCTGATTGATTTCGCTCTTTATACGGGCCAGTCCACCGGGGGTTGCGGCGACGTTGCGGTATAAGCTGTAGATAGCGTCAATATGGCTCTCTGTTGCCAATCTAATGCTCAGTTCGATGTTCCATTCTCCCTTTGAACAGGTGTTGATTGGAGGCCAGACAAATCTGAAACTGCTAGCTTTCCGGCAGTGCTTCAAATTCCTGCTTGCGCTGTTCAAACCAGTTGGCCATCGCCTCAGGGTCTTGCATGAGTTGTTGCATTTTCTGCATGGCTTGCAGATGCGCGGCGTCCTGCTGCTGGAACATGGCCATACCATGCTGCTTGCTGAGCTCTGCCATTTCTTCAAAAGTCTCGGCGCTGAATGTTTCATCGCAGGCACCACCCAGTTGTTTACAGCTCATGGTTTTCATACTTTCTCCTTGTTGTGCCGTCCCCGGCCGGGAAATTTTTTAAAACAGCTCGAAACTTGTCTCCAGCTGTTTTCAATGGTCGTCCACGTCAAAGCGGACAAACCGGGTGACGGAGATTGTGGTGTCCAGGGCTTGCGAGGTTTCTTCGATCAGATCCGATACAGTTATTTCGGGATTCTTGATAAAGGCCTGTTGCAATAAGGCTCGCTCCTCCACATCAGTGGCATCGGGCCTCAAGGAAAGCGGAATTGCCCGCAGCATCTTCTCCCGATCGATTCCCAGGGGGTTTGTGGCGACGATGTGCATGGCAATATCATGAGCCATAGCCTGGAAGACTTCGGATTGCACGGTGATGTTATAAGGCGTTTCGAATTCCACCAGTACACCGATTCTGCGTTGGTGGAGATAGGATTCTATATAGCGCATGACCGCTGTCCTGTTAATGACTGAAGAGAAGCTATTGCTCCTTTTTTCAACGGCAATTGGTTTGCGCCTGCAGCGCTGCCGGCATGCTGGTCAGACCTGCTGGGGGATTGCCTGCTTCAAGCGCTGCGAAATCGAAATCTCCACCGACCCCGAGGACCATTTCGCCAGCATTGGTTCTGGCCCTGGCGCTGCCATTGTAGACTGCCGCCAGGGCTGCGGAGCCGGCTTCCTGATAGAGAGCCAGATCAGAACCGGCATTCTCGAAGGACAGCAGGCCTGCACTGGCTCTCAAAAAGTGCATGCCAGCACCCACGTCGTCAGTAACAAGTCGCAAATGACCACGACGAAGATTCAGGAAATCGAACTGATCTGCAGCTGCCCTGGGACCCGGCTCCAATTGCAGCGATGAGCGGCAACCCAGTGACAGCAGCAGTCCATTGTCAAAGCGAATCTGCAATTGTCCGTCCGCACCGGTTTGGAACTCATCATTGACACTGATTGGCAGACCTCTTGTAGGCCGGGTTAGTTGACCACTGGCCGACAGTACCGTGACCTCTCCCTGGCTGTAGATTACCCTGCCGGTCAGGGTTTGCTGGGCCGAGAGGAGACCCGGAGAATTCAGAAAAAGAATAACGAGGAAGGGGGTTAGTTTTTTCATCGGCATTGCTCCAGGGTGGCAATGAATGTTGGTCGGAGTGAGAGGATTTGAACCTCCGGCCCCTGCCTCCCGAAGGCAGTGCTCTACCAGGCTGAGCTACACTCCGATCTTGGAAGCAGCCCGAACATCGAATGATATTCGGGCTGCGGGATCAAGGTCGCGTATTTTATAGCCTTGAGCGCGTGAGTTCCACGTCTGCGTTGCGCCATTGGCCTTCGAACTGTCGGTGCACCAGTTCGGCTTCCTCGTCTTTACCCTGGGCGTCCAGAGCCTGATAGAGGCCGAAGGTGGCCCAGCCATTCTGCTGGTTCCATTCCAGGTCCTTGCGGTAGACCGCTTCGGCTTCCTCGGCGCGGCCGGCATCCAGCAGTACGGCACCGAGGTAAAGGCGCATGGACTGGGACCAGTCCGGTGGCTCGGTGTAGTTGAGGTTGTCGTAGTATTCAACGGCATGGCCATAGTGCAGGATGGCTCCGTCCAGATTGCCTTTGGCCTCTTCAATCTCACCCAGCAGGGCATGCATGGCCAGATTCAGGACATGACTGGCGGGGGTGGGGCCGACACCGTGCTCATCCACATCATCAGCGGCAATCTGCTCACGGATGTTCTGCAGTTCGGCTTCCGCCGGTCCGATATGGCCCATGGCGGCATGGGCACTGCCCATGACATAGCTCCACATACCCTTCAGATAGGGATTGTCAGCCGCTGCGGCGTTGTCGGCATTCTCGGCGTGGATCTTGTCCCACTTGCCGAATACCTTGTCCATCATCCATTCGTGGGCGATGGTCTTGATGCTGCGCTGGCCGGCATTTTGCGCAGCCGCTGTCGAGGCTCCTTCATAGTTGCCTTGCAGCATATTGGCATAGCGCACGAAATCCAGAGCATGGGGCTTGTGAATCTTGTGTGACAGCGGATAGGTGCCGATCATTGGGAAATTGGTGTCGCCCCAGATTTCCGCAAACTGGTCATCCACAATCTGGCTGCGCTCATTGGTGCGCACCGCCTTTTCATATTCACCCACCCGCAGATAGATGTGACCGGGCATATGCACCATATGACCGGAAATAGGCACCGTGCCTTCCAGTTTCTGGGCCGCGGCCATGGCCAGTTCCGGCTGCGGGCTGGCTTCCATCAAATGGATATACAGGTGATTGGCACCGGGATGGTCATGCTCAACCCGCATGGCCTGCTCCAGCGCCGCCTGGGCCTCAGCGGTACCAGGCTTGGCATTGCCCTCGGCATCCCAGTAATCCCAGCGCGTGGTATTCATATAGGATTCGGCGAAAACCGAGGCGATATCGGGATCATCGGGGTATTTCTCATGCAGCTCGCGCATGGCATCCATATAGGCAAAATCCCGCTCCCGGTCATTGGCTATGGCGTCCTTGTTGTAGAGTACAAACAGGGCATTGACCATGTCGCGTTCTTTCTCGCTGCCGTTATTGGCCAGTTCCAGTGCCCGGCGAATCGCGTCCAGCCCGGCTCCCTGAGGGTCATCCGGCATGCCGGAATAGCGGCTGTTGGGATTGGGACCGGCGGCGTGGGCAATGCCCCAGTAGGGCATGGGGCTGTCCGGGTCCAGGCGCGCCGCCTCCTGATAGGAGGCAATGGACTCGGGGAAATAAAAACTCCAGGCCATACGCAGGCCCTGATCAAAAAAGGCCTGGGCCTGATCATTGTCGATCGAGGTAGGCCGGCTGTAAGTACCGCCACCCGGGACCAGAATGGCCAGGGCTTCGTCATCCTGGGCCAGTAGCGGGCTGCCAGGAATCAGCAGGCTGGCGGCAAGCAGAATCGTGAGTAATCGGGCCATGGAGCTCTCCTTTGTTATTTGCCTTTGTTCTTTGCCCTTGTTCTTTACACAGGTCGGGTCAGCGATTTTACTGACTGCAGGGCTATTGGACTCCGCCTGGCAGGGCCTGCAGGCCTCGCGAACGGGCAGATGCGCCAGTATAGCGCAGCGAGCAAGCGATCGAATACCGCCTCACGATTTGCTACATTTGATCTCTCTCAAGCCTTGTTCAGCTTTTCTGCCTGTTTGGAGCCCTATGAGTCTGGTACTGGACGTTTACAGCGACTATATCTGACCCTGGTGTTATCTCAGTACCGTGAGTATTGACCGCCTGCGCCAGAATTACCCCATCGATATTCGCTGGATTCAGTTTCCCCTGCACCCCGATACCCCCGAGGAAGGGCTGAGCCTGGAAGCGCTGTTTCCGGGGCGGGACCTGGGCCCCATGCGGGAGCGCATGCGCGGATTAATGACCGAGGCAGGCCTGCCCTATGGCAATCGCAGTCATAGCTATAATTCCCGCCGGGCCCAGGAGCTGGGTAAATGGGCCGACAGTCAGGCCGGCGGTGAAGCCCTGCACCGGGCACTGTTCAAAGCCTATTTCGTGGATGGCATCAATATTGCGCTGCCTGAGGCATTACTGGATATCGTCTCCACGGCCGGCCTGGACCGGCAACAGGCGGCACAGGTATTGGCCGAGGGGTCTTTTGCCGAAGCCGTGGATGCAGACTGGGCCCGGGCCCGGGCGTCCGGTATTACCGGAGTGCCCACTTTCGTGCACGGCGATCTGATGGTGGTGGGCTGTCAGCCCTATGAAATACTGGAGCGCTTTGTCCAGCACCTGCTGCAGCAGCAATCCTGAAACAACTTCTCTTCACGCCTGGCGCGATTCACTGATCAGGGTGCCACACGTCCCATTAATTCAATATTGCCACCGGCGCGGGTAGTGTCATTGCAAACATGCCTTTCGTGGAAAAAGCTCACCAGGGGACTGTCAGCCTGTATCAGGCGCACCACAGGGCCAGCACGCCCGGCCAGGGCCTGTCGCAATTCCCGGCTCAAGCGGCCCTGCCACCACCAGCAGACCGCCTCTAACTGATCAAGCGTAGCCACTTCGCTGGCATCCGGATTACAACTGATTAACTCCACCGGCGCACCCAGCTTCTTCAGCTGAGCGATTTTGTCCCGCAAGGCAGCATCGGCAGGGCAGGCCAGCAGCACAGCAGAACCGGCAGTCAGTGCCAGCATGGCTTGTTCCAGGGCATGTTCCGGCATGGGGCCCAGACAGAGAACCCTGGCCAGGGCTTGCAGTGAATAACGGTTTCGCTCACCGGTGGGGCCTGGCATGATCACCGGGCCGGTATCAGGCAGTTTTTCCAACACATTAGTGTCAAGTCTCACTTTTTGGAGCAGCTGCAGGCGCTCGGGGTTTTGCAGCCATTGCCTGTTGTCCAGCTTCGACCAGGCCTCGCCCAGGGATGTCGATCCCGGCTCTGTGCTCCCCGATACCACCGCGAACAAGGCTTTGTCCTCGCGCTGCTGGCGCACAAAGGCAGACAGATAATGGGGACCTCCGGCTTTGGGACCAGTTCCGGAAAGCCCCTCACCACCGAAGGGCTGTGATTGCACCACGGCACCGATCTGATTGCGATTGATATAGACATTGCCGATGCGCAGGCGTGCAACGCTCCGTTCGGTGCGTTCCACCAGACGTGAATGCATGGCGAAGGTGAGCCCGTAGCCGCTGGCATTGATGTCATCGAGAACCCGGGATAGCTCGCTGGCCTTGTAGCGGGCAACAAACAGCACCGGACCGAAGATTTCCTCCTGCACATCCGCGATACCCTCCACTTCAATCAGTCGGGGTGCGAAGAAAAACCCATTCCCGGGAGCAGCCAGTTGATGCACTGTGCGGTAGCGCTCGCTGGCCTTGCTGATTGCTTGCCGCGCTGCTTCGTCGATCAGGGGGCCGACATCACAGGCCGGGTCCCAGGGATCAGTAATGGTCAAACTGTCCATGGCGCCGCGCAGCATCCTCAGCATGCCCTCGGCAATATCGTCCTGCAAATAGAGGATGCGCAGCGCCGAGCAGCGCTGCCCGGCACTGGCGAAGGCGGATTGCAGGATGTCTTCCACGGCCTGCTCCGGCAGGGCGGTGCTGTCCACGATCATGGCATTGATGCCACCGGTCTCGGCAATCAGACAGGCATCGGGGGAAAGATGGGCCGCCATACTACGATTGATTTGCTGGGCGGTTTTCAGGGAGCCGGTAAAACAGACGCCATTAACCCGGGGATCCCGGCACAAAGCGGCACCTGTGGATTCGCCATCACCCGGCAGCAATTGCAAAACCTGCCTGGGTATTCCGGCGCGATGAAAGATTTCGGTCATACGCCCGGCAATCAGGGGTGTTTGTTCGGCGGGCTTGGCAATGACGGTATTGCCGCTGACCAGGGCGGCGGCAATTTGTCCGGTGAAAATGGCCAGGGGAAAATTCCAGGGCGAAATACACAGGAACAATCCACGCGCCTGGCCTTCAAGCTGTTCAGCACTCTCGGCATAAAAGCGCAGGAAATCGATGGCTTCGCGCCATTCGGAAAGAGCATCAAGGAGGGTCTTGCCGGCTTCCAGACAGAGCAGTGCCAGAATTTCCCCGTAGTGGTTTTCCAGCTCTGCGGCAGCGGCGCGTAACAGACCGCTGCGCCGGGCCCGGGTCACTTCTGCCCATTGCTGCTTGCAGCTATCGGCAATGGCCAGTGCCGCATCTACCTCCTCGGCACTGGCCCATTGGACAAAGCCTGTGATCTGCTCCGGTCGGGCCGGGTTGACGACTTGCTGCAGTTCTCCCTCGGCAGTGGATTCTGCTATCAGGGGCCGGGTCTCCCAACTGTGTTGATGCCAGCTGCTGCGCGCTTGCAGCAATTGATCGAGGTGCTCGGCGCGGCCCAGCTCCCATCCCCTGGAGTTCAGCCGCTTGCCATACAGGGCCAAGGGCAAAACGATCCTGGTCCGGTCCTGACTCAGGGATTCCTGGGCCTGCAGGAAGGGATCAGCCACAATGGTCTGCACCGGCACCCGGGCATCAGTGATCTGGTGGACGAAGGATGAGTTGGCGCCATTTTCCAGGAGTCGACGCACCAGATAGGCCAGCAGGTCTTCATGCTGTCCCACCGGCGCATAGATACGATGGCGGCTGCCGGTCTGCTTGCGCAGCAGCTCATGCAGGGTGGCTCCCATGCCATAGAGTCGCTGAAACTCCCAATCCTGATGCCCCTGTTGCTGCGCCATATGCAGGATGGCTGCCATGCTGTGGGCATTATGGGTGGCGAACTGGGGATAGACCCGCGGACCCATTTGCAGCAATTGCCGGGCGCAGGCCAGGAAACTCACATCGGTGTCACATTTGCGGGTAAATACCGGATAGTTGGACAGACCCATGGCCTGAGCATGCTTGATCTCGGTATCCCAATAGGCCCCTTTCACCAACCGTACCATGAAGCGGCAATCAAGCTCATCGGCCAGGTCTTTCAATTCATCCAGCAGCACCGGGGTGTAGCGGCTATAGGCCTGAACCACAGCCCCCAGCCCTTGCCACGATTGGCCCTGCATGTGCCGGGCCAGAGCCCGGAACAGAGCCAGGCCAAAGTCCTGACGGCGCATTTCCTCGGCATCGATGCTGAGCCCGATATTGGCTGCGGCGGCCTGTTCGGCCAGCAGAATCAATCGTTCCAGCAAGGGCTTGAAGCTGACAGTCTGCTGGCTCAATTCAAAGCGTGGATGCAGGGCCGACAACTTGACCGAAATCCCCGGATTACTGAGCAGATCATCACCGGCCTCGCCAGCCAGGGCCGCTATAGCCTCTTGATAGGATTGCAGATAGCGGGCGGCATCGGCCTCGGTATGAGCAGCCTCACCCAGCATGTCATAGGAAAAATAACTGCCTTCATGTTTTCGCTGTCCGGCCCGGCGCAGGGCCTGCCGGATATCTTCACCAATGACGAAATGATTCCCCATGCGCTGCATGGCTTCGGTCATGGCGCGGCGCACCACCGGTTCACCCAGGCGTCTCAACAGTAATTGCAGAGTATCGGACAGGGAACGTGCCTGACCGCTTGAGAGCAAACGACCGGTGATCATCAATGCCCAGGTGGACGCATTGACCAGAAACGAGGAAGCATGGCCGGAATGGGATTGCCAATCGGAGCCGGTGAGTTTTTCCCGCAGCAGATGATCCAGAGTATCTGCATCGGGAATACGCAGGAAGGCTTCCGCCATGGACAGCAATGCCACGCCTTCATCATTGCTGAGCCCATACTCTGCCAGGAAGGCATCGAGAAAAGACAGGGAGTCATCATCGCGAATGGCAGTGACCAGTTGCGCCGCATGATCACCAATGGCTGCCCGGGCCGATTGATCCAGTTGTGCGCGATCAATCAGTCGCCGTAACAGTTCGGCATCGTCCAGGGCATCGACCTCATCCACTGCGATGCCTTTGAGGTACTGCACTGACATGAAGAACTCCGTTTGGGCCGTGTCTTTTCCTGCGCCAGTCTCATCTTCAGGCATTCCGGCGGCGGTGGCAAATCCGCCAGGGCTATGATGCAATGCCGACAAATCGGCAAGTCACAGGAGCGAAGCATGACCCAGACTACGGCATTGATCAGCTGTGCGGATCGTTATATGGGCCCGGCCATCATGAAGAAATTCAGCGAACTGGACTACCGGGTACTGGGCGATACCCGCCCCCTGCTCAATGAAACCGACTGCAGCGCCCTGATCAAGGAGAGCGGCAATATCGATATTCTGGTTGCCAATCTGGCGGAGCCGCCCCGACTGAGCCCGGTGCAGGACATCGACAATGAAGACTGGCAGAGTCTGTTCCGGACCATGGTGGATCCACTGATGTATCTGGTACGGGCCGTGGTGCCACAGATGCTGGAACGGGGCGCCGGCAAGATCATCGCCGTGACCAGTGCCGCGCCTTTAAAGGGTATCGCCAATGGTTCTGCCTATTGTGCCGCCCGCGGTGCCCAGAACGCTTTTATCAAGGCGGTTGGCCTGGAACTGGCGCGCAGCAATATTCAGGTCAATGCCATCGCCCAGAACTATATCAACAACAATACCTATTACCCGGATGAACTGCTTGAGGATGAGAAATTCCTCGACCATGTGAAACGCAATGTGCCGCGGCGAGCCGTGGGCAGCGCCGAAGAAACAGCCGAGTTGGCAGCCTATCTGGCCCAGGCCCACAGCAAACACATGGTGGCCCAGGTGATTCCGCTGGCTGGCGGCTGGGTTTGAGGTTTCGGTTCGAGCTTTGAGCTTTGAGGTTTGAGCCTTGAGGCAGCGGCCCACTCACTAGTTGTGACCTTTCAATAGGTTGTTCACTCGGGGCTTACCCGGATAATTGGAGGTGCGAACCAAACCAAATAT